>OY997390.1:2113897-2141397 GCA_963921505.1 Phakellia ventilabrum
TTTACCACCAATCAGGAATTGCCTCACAAAACTGGCTTACAAAACTTTATGCCTGCTTCAATCTGAAAGTTACCCTCTTTCCTAAACCTCAGGTGCGTGTTTACGAAATACCCCAAATCTCATTATTGCAGTCATTCTAAGGGCTCCGCCGGTCAAGCAGAAAATCATAATTTTGTGTCTCTTTTCTTTGAATGTATGAGCTTGGAAATGTTAAGTGTCCAGGAATTCCCCCGTTACCCTACAGTAGTATATGGAGCAGTGCTTAGCATCCCCCAAGGACAGGCAAATGCCTCATCTGTGGGGGTATGGTTATTAAATGGAATAGCTTAATGCTCGCCTAAAATTAATTGTCAAACTTTGGGGGCGTCTCCAAACTATTTTCCTATCATTGGGGGGAGGAGGGGGGGGGTTGGGACTGAGTGTAAAGGCTGTGACGTTTTTTCCTGGCAACATGTAATTTAGCAATGTACTGCAGCAATTATTGTAAACAAAGCCTTCCCTGCTGGCTTCAGGAGTCAATTTCTAGCCATGCCTGCTAGTACAGTATACATACATTTGTGCTCCCCTTGGATATCCACCATGGTTTAAATCTCTGAATCAAAAATCAAAATCAAAATCGCCTCTATTTTGCTTGCCCCCAGCGCCATCAGCCAGGCTCTAAGGAAAAAATTTTAAGGACAAGCTATTGGCTTTGTACGAAGGCTTCATTAGTCTGCATGTGCACCTCCCAGGTCAGTGAAGGACCCTGGAGTGTTGCTCTCTCCTGCAAATCCCATTTCAATACCAGACCTGAACAGCTGGCTCAGGCCATTGAACCTGATGAGGCGATCTACTGTTTCTTCCTTATTATTGCATAATATTTAAATTTGTGGATATGGTCTTGCTATAACTATGCTGGAGACATACTTTTTCTCAGGAATTTCTGTAATATTACTGTTGCAAATGGATAGACTTCACAATAGAATTATAGCAGCATGTTACGCTGTGGATGGGCCTAAATTAATTAATTAATTAATGATTGCAATGGAATCTTTACAAACTTGAGGAAGGTTAGAGCTCTCAACTTCGGCGACCCTAAAATATTCTTTGAACTCGTTTTAAATGTGAATTCATATTTTTGGTGGTAATTGCAAATATTGTAGAAAACTCCCATCAACTGTTTTGAGGACATTTATTTTGTTGAAGATACAAGAATTTTAAATCTACTCTGTTTGGAGCACTGCAGAGGGGTGTGACGGTTGCACCAAGATCAGAAGTGCTGTAACTTGCAGCCCAGCTACAAGGCATCAGTAACTTTGCAAGCACCTCTATGGTTGTTGCTCATGTGACTTGAGTAAGGACAGACAATGTCATTGGTACACCATCTTATCTCTCATTATCACCATTACTGGAATGGCATCGTTTTTTTATTTTTTTATGTAGGCTCCATGTGCTGAACACCAATAGGGTTCAGCAGCACGAACACCGTTTCATACAGAAATATAAGAAGACACCCCGATTCTCTGACATCAACTAGCCTCCACCTTTTGTAATGGAAATGTCAGAGTATATGGTCTGATGTAATCTCTAACTAAGTTTGCTATAATATATAGCATTCAGGCTCAGCAATAACTTTTCCCACCTACCACCTGCTCAGAGCACGTCTTAGCGTGGACTGGTCAGGACGTTTTACTTGTATGTCATAAAACTATTCCGAATGGCCAATATTGAGCCAACATTGACATAAAGATGCATGGCCCAAAGTTGACTGGACTTTACACTCATTTTGTTAGAATGTGTCTAGAGATTTTCTCTTTTTTCTTACATCATTAAATTTAATAAGACTGATATTTCATATCTAAACCAGCCGGGTGTTGTCATCCAACTGAAGGTTGTGCTCAGCTGTAGAATGGATCAGCGTGGCTAGACAGCTGACACAGACCCCTTTCATTTTCCACTTTACACAGACAGTTTTCAAACTGTCTGCAGGAAATGTGATGTAGGCAATATTTGCATAAAAGGTGCTTCATCCACGGAGTTGCAATGTTTTGCAGCTTGCATTGCCCGTGTGAAACACTCCAAAAAAAATAGAGGGAGGAATAGAGTAGCAGGATGTAAATTTACCGCTTAGCCAACATCAGAAAGTTGTCTGTGTAAAGTGGAAAATGAAAGGGGTCTGTGTCAGCTGTCTAGCCACGCTGATCCATTCTACAGCTGAGCACAACCTTCAGTTGGATGGTATGTAAAAAAACAACAACACCCGGCTGGTTTAGATATGAAATATCAGTCTTTTTAAATTTAATGATGTAAGAAAAAAGATATAGTATAATAAACAAACGTTGAGTTTGTTGATTGAAGTCACTGAAATGGGGAAGCAAGCAGCACAACACGGAATAGTTGCAACTATTGAGAAACAATCTCTAGACACATTCTAACAAAATGAATGTAAAGTCCAGTCAACTTTGGGCCATGCATCTTTATGTCAATGTTGGCTCAATATTGGCCATTCGGAATAGTTTTATGACATACAAGTAAAACGTCCTGACCAGTCCACGCTAAGACGTGCTCTGAGCAGGTGGTAGGTGGGAAAAGTTATTGCTGAGCCTGAATGCTATATATTATAGCAAACTTAGTTAGAGATTACATCAGACCATATACCCTGACATTTCCATTACAAAAGGTGGAGGCTAGTTGATGTCAGAGAATCGGGGTGTCTTCTTATATTTCTGTATGAAACGGTGTTCGTGCTGCTGAACCCTATTGGTGTTCAGCACATGGAGCCTACATAAAAATAAAAAAAAACGATGCCATTCCAGTAATGGTGATAATGAGAGATAAGATGGTGTACCAATGACATTGTCTGTCCTTACTCAAGTCACATGAGCAACAACCATAGAGGTGCTTGCAAAGTTACTGATGCCTTGTAGCTGGGCTGCAAGTTACATCACTTCTGATCTTGGTGCAACCGTCACACCCCTCTGCAGTGCTCCAAACAGAGTAGATTTAAAATTCTTGTATCTTCAACAAAATAAATGTCCTCAAAACAGTTGATGGGAGTTTTCTACAATATTTGCAATTGCCACCAAAAATATGAATTCACATTTAAAACGAGTTCAAAGAATATTTTAGGGTCGCCGAAGTTGAGAGCTCTAACCTTCCTCAAGTTTGTAAAGATTCCATTGCAATCATTAATTAATTAATTAATTTAGGCCCATCCACAGCGTAACATGCTGCTATAATTCTATTGTGAAGTCTATCCATTTGCAACAGTAATATTACAGAAATTCCTGAGAAAAAGTATGTCTCCAGCATAGTTATAGCAAGACCATATCCACAAATTTAAATATTATGCAATAATAAGGAAGAAACAGTAGATCGCCTCATCAGGTTCAATGGCCTGAGCCAGCTGTTCAGGTCTGGTATTGAAATGGGATTTGCAGGAGAGAGCAACACTCCAGGGTCCTTCACTGACCTGGGAGGTGCACATGCAGACTAATGAAGCCTTCGTACAAAGCCAATAGCTTGTCCTTAAAATTTTTTCCTTAGAGCCTGGCTGATGGCGCTGGGGGCAAGCAAAATAGAAGCGATTTTGATTTTGATTTTTGATTCAGAGATTTAAACCATGGTGGATATCCAAGGGGAGCACAAATGTATGTATACTGTACTAGCAGGCATGGCTAGAAATTGACTCCTGAAGCCAGCAGGGAAGGCTTTGTTTACAATAATTGCTGCAGTACATTGCTAAATTACATGTTGCCAGGAAAAAACGTCACAGCCTTTACACTCAGTCCCAACCCCCCCCCTCCTCCCCCCAATGATAGGAAAATAGTTTGGAGACGCCCCCAAAGTTTGACAATTAATTTTAGGCGAGCATTAAGCTATTCCATTTAATAGCCATACCCCCACAGATGAGGCATTTGCCTGTCCTTGGGGGATGCTAAGCACTGCTCCATATACTACTGTAGGGTAACGGGGGAATTCCTGGACACTTAACATTTCCAAGCTCATACATTCAAAGAAAAGAGACACAAAATTATGATTTTCTGCTTGACCGGCGGAGCCCTTAGAATGACTGCAATAATGAGATTAGGGGTATTTCGTAAACACGCACCTGAGGTTTAGGAAAGAGGGTAAGCTAAATTAACTTTCAGATTGAAGCAGGCATAAAGTTTTGTAAGCCAGTTTTGTGAGGCAATTCCTGATTGGTGGTAAAAAGGTGGTGATTTTTTTTTTAACTCCAGGCCCGAAAAGTCAATGGCTGATAGTAGGTTAGGCGGGGTAACTTGGAACATGGGGTAACTTAGCCTTTCTTTCGCTCCTTACACAAGGAGACTTAATTACTAATGTAAGTAGTTAAGTATCCTTGCCTTACAGCTCCTTTTCTGGTGTGAGGAGCCAAAGAAAAAGACTTCGTTCTAAGTTACCCGGCCTTACCTTACCTGGGAAGCACCCGTGGAATTCGAACCTGCGACTTTTGGTCCGCCGTCAAATGCTTTAACCACTTGGCCACATGCACACTATAATTCCTAGCTTCACTAGTCGACACTCTAGTCTGCAGGCCAGACGAAACGTTACCGTATCCGTGACATCTTCGATAGTTCTCTTATAAACGCGCATCATAACACAAAGTTCATTTCCACTCGATGTTACGTAATTCTCACGTGGGAGGAGCCGAGGTCTGGTCAAAGGGGGAGGAGCCAAGGTTTGATCACAGGAGAGCTGAGCCAAGTTCAATTGAAGGCTGCAAATGAAGCTAGAGTGTTGGTAAGTAAGGCAAGCATTTTTAGTGGGGTAACTACGGGGACTTGGTGCCAAGAACATTGACACTATGAGCACCCCCGGTGTCAGAACAGCTCAGTGTGTGAACGCAAAGTTGTGAACCCTACTTTCCAAAGTTACCTGCTTCCCAAAGTTACCTCCAAAACCCGAACGGTCTCGCAAACCAGCCCACTCAGCAGTTTCAGTATCGGCAACTCTTTCCAGCATCAATAGTGAAAGTGCCATTGATGTGCTGCGGAACCAGGGATAATATATTTAAATTATACGTGTGACGTCCCGCTTAATGTATTATCCCTGGTGGAATAGATAGTATAGCAGTATAGTGCACAGTGAATATTGAAACGTGCCATCCTTGAACTCTGCTCTGGGATTGTGTTGAAAGGAAATTTTACAGCCTGCATGACAAAGCCCGTTCAGTCGTATTTGTGAGTTACACCTGCCCCAACAGTGTCGTAGAAGACTAGGTGAATAATTTATATTACTGCCGCAACAGTGTCGTGAGTAGGGTGAAGTTCTGTTTCGAAAAAATTCCTTTTTTTAGTCTATAGATTTGTTAACTCTTATTCTTGGCCAATCAGTAGCTTCCCCCGCCCATTGGGTTGAGCATAGAGGTATAATCTACCCTGCAACTAGCCCTTTGAGTACATGGTATTAATACTTGTGTATCCATGGCGGTTGAAAAGATCACATACACATGCATGCAGTTGCACGATTGCTAGAAGGTAGTTTATGCCTAGACCCTCCATACCCGTCTTCATCACCACCACCACCACCACCACCACCACCTCGTCTGTGGGCGTGTGAACAATGGCATAAGTGCTACGGCACTGTATATGAAATGATTCATAGTCTAGCTATTCTATTGACTGCTACTCTCATTCCATTCAACTAAATGCGGTATGTTGCAATAATTAATCTTCTTCATTATTTTCAGTTCATGAACTGACGGCTACTCAGGAGCAAGCTGGTGTCAAGGAGGTGGCCAAGGCTGATGGTGTTTGACAAACTGGAAGCCTTCACCGATGATAGCTCAGGGCTTAGGACATTGTAATGAGGCCTGTAAGGACTAGCAACATGGAGGAAGGTATAAGACCTCTGCTAGACAGCTGATTATGGATACAATTGTGTATAGAGTGGCATGAAGCAGTATGAATCTATCGCTGACTACTGTACTTTGTCATATTATTCTGTAGTATTACATGTACCTCTTGATTAAGCGGAAATCTACTAACTATGTACCTGAGCTTCTAATTATCAAACCGACAAATCTGAATCTCAGTTCTAAACTTTAGTAGACTACTCTAGGCTGAAAGGACATAATACGCACATCTGCAGATCAAAAGAGAGCATTAGAGGGAAGTGGGATCATAAGTATGTGATGGTAGCCACTGTATTCAAACACAATGTATACATAAGCCACAGTGTATATATAAGCCCCTCCACCCTCCATTCACAATGCCATCTCTGAATGTAAACAGCATTCTGGAGTATAATTGCGTTATCCTCATTACATGATAGAGCCCCCTCTGATCAGGACTCCCTGAGAAGAGTACACCTCGCTGACTCAGTGCGTAGTTGTATAATCAGGACCTAATGGTGACTACTGATGGTCACCTCGTTAATGTTCTAGCAAGGCCTCACATCTGAAAGTAAAACTGATAACACTTACTTAAGTGCATAACAGTGTAATGTCTCTACCTGTGTTCTTCTCTGCAGGATGAAGAGTGCCTCCGTCCTGGGGATGTGGGCGACACCACTTTCCTTACCAAGCTGATCCAGACTGTTGGCAAGCACAAGCATGTCATCACGTAGGTCCAGTTGCATGGAGATACAATCAGGAGCATACAGTAGTACAAAAGGCAGCAGCAGAATCATGTGTTAATTTGCATGCATTTTACTGGGAGATCGAGAGCAGTTTATCCACTGTATGATGTATTGGGGGTAAAAGTGCTGGAAGCAAAAGAAATTACAAGGAAACAAACATGTTCTTATGTTTTCATGTTAGAAAACAACATCAAAACAAGTTTTCTTGTGTTTCTCCATTTAATGCCTACTTTTACCCCCCAAAGGTCTATCCGTCAGCCTTTACCATATGCAGCCAGTACTGGAGATTGATCACTAGTGCAGTAGCTATAGCTTTATACCTCGAGGACAGTATGCTTGATCGATAGCTAAATTGTTCTTGTGCCCTGAGGAAACAGCATGAAATAGACGTTCACTTTGCCTACCCTGTGCCCTAGAACCATTTTGCACCTCACGCTATTCAGAAATTGAGGTTTTGTAGAGTATACATGTATGCTCCTGATACATTATGATATACATGTATATACATGTACATGTAGTCTGGGGTACTGCTATATGATACTTGCCATTGAGCTTACGCACAACAGTGGGCATATACATGTACATGTACTCAACATAATTGTCTGTGTGTACATGTGCGTACATGTACGTTGGTTCCATGTGGTGTTGTATGTGACCTCGCTCCCAGGATCTCCCTCCCCCGAAAAGCACCTCGGAGGGCCAGGGGGAGACCCGGGTCCAAGGCTTTGTGTTGTTTCTGTGTTAAAACCACTGACACTCTTGGTGAAGAGCGGTAAGACTCCACTGGCCTATTACTTTAGCAGTTGAATGCATGCATGTGTACATGTATGGCTGCTACTATTAATGTCTGAGGCTTGATGAACAATATGCATGTATAGTGTGTTGTACACATGTGGTGTGCATATATGTGATACTTGTTTAAAGGAATATCACATGGCTTTGCATACATGTATATGGCAGTCCCAGATAGAAAACGACAGTTTGTCGCGTATTTCAATCACGTTACTGTGTTTAAAATGCTCTATCTCTGAACTTCTATTAAGGGTGGGGCTCGTACACATTCTGGCTTCTATGCAATCTGGCTTCTATGCAGTGCATATGAGCCCCACCCTTAACGGCATTTCATAGATACAGCACTTTGAATGTAGTGACGCGGTCGAAATATGTGACATTTTCTACTCGGGGCTGCCACATGTACATGCACATGTCAAGCTTAGGTTTATGCAACTATAATTGTTAGGGTAGGTCCCTTTTTCATGAGGAAGTGTCCCCACCTATCCCCAAACCAGCCTCCTTCCCCCCCCCCCCCCCCCAACATTTTCCCTCCCCTCTCCCCTATCCACCCTCCCCCAATTCCCCCTCCACGTCCCCAGGCATGAGATGCTGGACTATGAAGGCCGCAAGTCCATTGGCCGAGACCAGTTTCGGCTCGTTCACTATGCCGGAGAGGTGACCTATACTGTCACAGGTATATTTGGCTATATAATGTGATCAGAGTCCAGAGTATATTTGCATACGAGAGGTTTATCAGATTAGTGGGGGTAAAAGGAAAACTAGCTGAAGGGAGGAGGTGGGCGTAATATAGCTGCCTCAGGCACATTGAGATGGCTCGCCTGTGTGAAATCTAATATAGGGTAGAATCAGCCAAAGTGTGTGGTCACATTTACATGACCGCATTACATTTCTACAGGATTCGTGGACAAGAACAATAATCTGCTCTACCGTAGCCTGAAAGAGGTGGGTAGCAATAACAAACAGTACATGCCGAGCATACAAGTACACAATGTAATGTGCAACCTGCTATAATTGAATCCAGACCTATGTGTAAGCTAGCCTTGTAGTTCATTGCTGTTGTAACAAGCATAACTATAACTCTTTGCATGCACATATGCGCACATGCACGCCACCAAATTTACATATATGCATACATGTACACACACACACTCACATAAATGTCATGTGCATGCACACACACACACACACACACACACACACACATACAGGCAGTGAGTGCCAGTGCAGACCCCCTGATGCGTGAGATATTCCCTCAGAGTGAACTCCAATCACAGAAAAGGCCACCCACTGTAAGTTGCCATGCAACATAATCGCAGTTTGGTAATTGCCGAGCGCAGCGAGGCCAATAATCGCGACCTATGGGCTCAACAATCTCAGCTAGCGTATATATATATATATATATATATATATATATTTCCATATGGGAGATGTCTGTCACGCTTGGGGGGCCCCGGGGCAGCAACACGTGTTCAAAATGGCGTCTCTGGTAGTTACATGGATGCCGTCTTCGAACTTGTGGCGCCCGAAGACTCAGACGTTTGGACAAATCTACCACATCCTTTTACCAGGGAAGGCTTACTACAGCTCCCAGGTTAGTAGAGTTTATGTACACTCTGTATAAGTAGAGATATGAGCGCTGGAGACAGACGGCACGATCGAGCGATACGAACGTGAGTTCAAGCACTACAGCCCCTATCTCTGCTCTCCCGTGGCATCCATGGCTGATCCCTGGAAAATGTAGGTAGCGACATCATTCTCCTGGATGTCAGTCGCTTTCTCGTAGCTGCTCTAGCATTCCCTGTTAAGCTCTTATTCTCGCGACTGGCTGACTCGCGAAAATAATCGGTTCGTGTGCATCCGGGGTCTACCCAGCCCCAGTACGCACCCCGTGTGCATCCGGGGGGCTACCCCGCCCCAGTACGCACCCCGTGTGACGATGTCAGCAAACTACAACGAAACCCCACAACTGTTTGCATGTGACCACAAGCCTCTCCCCTCCATACAGTGCATGTCTACATCTAATAGTGAACGCGAGGCATAGTGCGCTTGCGTATACCTAGTACCACTTATATTAACAGCCTCACACCTTCTGTCATTTGCTGATTATTAGACTCACTCCAAAATGTTTAAATAATTGTTTTTTGTAGCTATTATAAAGTACGAGGATAACCGCACTCCCAAGTATAAAAGTCTCTGGGGTGAGCGGAGAGATGACTGAATCAATAGCAGCTAGGTAATAGCCCTCTCCATGCGCACCCTGTCTCTCTCCATGCAGGCCCTGGCTGTGCAGCTGTAGCTGCAGTGTAGTAGCTAGCTTCTTATGACTTTTAAAATTGTCACAGTAGCTAGCTACACGTATAGTATCCCTAAAGCCCCGTTTACACTAGGCCTTTAAACCGGTTCAGAATCTGCTCTAACAGTTGTGCCTCTTTGTGTAATTAAGTAACTCGTCCCTGTATAAAATGGTTCAGCAGTGGAGGTCAGAAACTTCGCGAGAATTATTTACTTTACACTTGAGAGTGTACTTGCATCTGTATGAACAGATGCACACAATAGCAGTGTTTGAATTTCTTTGTGTAGCCATGGATGGCTCTGTTCGCTACGTAAACAAGCAGATGTGTTTGCTTCATTATAATGCTTCATTTGGAAAGATGGCTTTGCTCATTCTGTCAATGCGTTCTTGTTTGGAAAACGGCTTTAGTTGCTCGGCAAACACCACTACTACTCTAATGAATTCAGTATTCTTTTCGGCAGTTGGCTGTACTTGGTCTCAGTGAATGATGGCTACGTGAGGCTTGCTATTGCCATCATTCAAAGGTCACTGACTTCTCTTTCTCCTCCCCCCATGTGTGTTGTGTGTGTACGCAGGCTGGTACACAGTTCAGGAACAGCCTGTCTGAGTTGATGGACATCCTGATGTCCAAGGAGCCTACCTACATCCGTTGCATCAAGCCCAATGACTACAAGCAAGCAGGTAGGGCACACACTAGTTATTATATAACAGACTGTCTGCGTACAAATGAGTAGTCACAAAAAAGCATACACCTCAACCCCAAACTACAAAGAACTTTGGCTTTATCTATAGATGATAATTAAAACCTCGAAAATGAAACCTAGGAAGTAACTAAGGGCATGAGAATGAAAAAACCACCCAGCCCATAGTTACACCAAAATAAGATTAGGAACTGGGGACGAAAGTTTGCCTGGACAAGAGTGTAACCATATAATTATTTCTAACTCACACTTGACAGGACCTGCCACAAAAAGTAAAAGATTTAATAATATAAATGTATGTTCATATGCACTGTATGTTTACCAGGATGCAGTGAAACTGCCATAACCAAGATGTCCGTTCTTATGATCTGATTCATGAGCTTGCTTGGTAGCTGAGCACAACCATACATGTGTACAGTAGTGTGGTAACATTTATAGCCGGTAATGACTGTCTGGTTCTCTCTACAGCTCTGTTTGATGAGCACATCGTACGTCACCAGGTGAAGTACCTGGGACTGATGGAGAACTTGAGGGTCAGGAGGGCTGGCTTCTGCTACCGCAGGCAGTTTGACATCTTCCTGAACAGGTTGGTATGTGTGTTTGTATATACCGCTATGCTTATGGAGTCGGGGTTAGATACCTGCCTTTCTTGATTACATGGCGTAATGGTCATGAATAGCTAACAGCTGTGGTAATACAGTGGTACAATATCTAATCCTATACCATTCCCAGGAGACTGGGATGCAAGTCTGGAAGCACACACATTGCTATAAATTCGCAGATGCTTAGTGATACGTAGCCTCCCAGGCTCCCTGTCCATGTTGGGCAGTGGAGGCTGGGAACGAGGCTAGTGATACATGTGTTGCATATGTACCGGACATATGATGCACAGACCACTAAGCTTACTCTGATGGGACTGGGGGCTCTTGGTAGGGTTTATAGTAGAGTCTGTACATGTATCTTAATAGGCTGCAAATAGTTTGTACTGTCCTCCTACCCTCTCCTGCAGGTACAAGTGCCTCTGCCCTTCCACCTGGCCAGTCTGGGAAGGTATGACCAACATCTAGGCGAAGAAATCTCATACTATTTTGCTCTGCGGTGCTGTCTCATTCCCAGGTCAAGATCTTGGAGTGAGACTACCTAACATATTCCAATGAGTGACAGGGTTTGAGTTCTGAGAGCCAGACACTGTTATGGTATTTGGTGGGTGTGGCCTGGGGACGAGGCTAGGTCTTTGGGTTGGGCCTAGTGACGTAAGAAATACTGTTTCAGTGCTTATTTGCCTAAATACCTCTCCCCAGGCAATCCTCGTGAAGGGGTGCAGACACTCTGCAGATACATTGGCTACACTGATGAGCAGTACAAGATTGGGACGTGAGTGGACTCATTGCATATCATAGATACTAGTGCAGTTTTACCAAAGTGCCTTTACGTAACCCAAGTGATCCTCACATAACTACATTAGCAACAACTAATTAAAAACTAATTCTGCCCCCGCCCCTAGCTGCTTAAATGATTATTATCCGTGTAGCTATATATTGTAGCTAGCTTTTTTGTCAGCCTAGGCCTTGAACGTTATCACGCTTTTAAGACAACAGACTGCGTGCAGTGAAACTGATAGTTAGCATTTTTCGAAAATTCACATTGCTATGCATACTATTTTGATAAAATTGAGTAGTGATGTATTGCTGTTATAAATACGACCCAAAAGCTCCCAAGTAACCTTCTGCATGTGTAATAGACACTAAATGAAAGGGGTTCCACTATTATTTCCCTTCCTCTCAGGTCCAAGATTTTCATTCGCTTCCCCAAGACACTCTTTGAGACCGAAGACCGCTTTCAGAAGAAGAAAAATGACCTCGGTAACTCTACGTGTGTATTCGGAATTTAGCAAGTACAAATCACTCGTTTCCAGGTTCTTCCCCTTTAAAATCGGAAGAATGGGGCTTTTCTTAGCCATCATCCTTTTTTTAAGTGATAAAACCTGGGAAGAAGCTTGGGAACAAGGCTGCCAATTACTATATCACGTGATGATGAGCACTAGTTATGGTAGTGAGGCGGTGGCTATTTAAGAAAGTACTCTTCAGAGAAGAAATATTTTGAATGTATAGCCAATGAACAGTATCTGTTCATTGGCCGCCACTGGAGAGCACCTTGCTTATGATATCGATGTGATATAAAGACAGCAAAGCAGTGTGTTTGATTAGGCTCCACCCCTCTCTCCACAGTGACCACTATCACTGCCAAGTGGAGGATGTATATCCAGAGGAAGAAGTACAGGAAAATGAGATGGGCAGGTGAGAGAGATTGAATGTGATGACTAACAGGAAATATTCACTATTACTTGATGATGCATTTTCTTTCATTACAGCAATTGTGTTTGCCGCTAACTGGAAGAGACTGACGATCCAGCGCTATGTCCGCAAATACAGAGCAGCTGTGATTATTGTCAGAAAGTCAGTGCCAGTTAGCAGTTTCATTCAATTTTGCTTCTTTGGCAGACCACTAGTATATTTTCATTTTGTGTCTATTCCATTCAGGTTTATTGTTGGCTTCATGAATCGCAAAAAGCCCAAATGTGATAAAAACTTTTACGTAAGTTGGAATCTGAATTTAGCCATGTTTCCAGGCCATCTTCATGTATGCCCTGTACATGTTAAGTGTATAGCCACAAGTACATAATTTGCTTACATGCACGTGGGTACGTGGGGAAGTGCATTGTATACATGTACATTCTTGGACTTGGGTCCTCCCTGCAGTTTCTGGACTTTGTTCGTGTAAACTTCCTCATGCAACTCTCCAAGAAGCTGCCCAAGGGGCTGGTGGGGCTGGATGCCAACTGGCCCTCGGCCCCCGTTGCCCTCACTGAGGCCTCCAACCAGCTGAGGGAGATGTATCGTCTCCACCTGGCCAGGAAATTCATGAGGCCACTCACACCTGAGGACAGAGCACAGGTGAGCAGGACATGGAGCAATGGCCTCTCCAATGACTGCAGGCTAAAGTTTTACCAGCTGGGCTCAGGTCCAGCTGGTACTAAGAATGCATTTCCTGCATCTGTTTGTCTGTCTATTCGTCCATAGTTATTACGTGTGTTAAGTTACAGGCTATTGAATTACCCTGCCACTATAGACCACTAGTGCAGTTGCTAATTTATAGCCAAACCACATGAAAGCGTCTTAGATGTGTGTTGTCTAGGTGGTGAACAAGTGGTAGGCAATGGTGATAATCCTAGTTACGGCTACTAACCTACAAAATTGCTGAATCGGCACTTTTCACCGTATATTGTACATGATAATACTAGCCTCATGGATTACCCTAACCAAGCTGATCCATTCGACAGCTAAAAATCTTAGCTTGCCCTAAGGTTTGGACAATTTATGTGTAACTATGCCCGGCGATAGAAATATATTAGTATTTACTCAGAATATTAGTATAATGTCTGTACATAGTTGCACATACATGTATTACACTCCTAAAGCATTGATTGGTGTGCTATTACTGTAAAATGTTGCATGGAAGATGCCCACCATTGCGCTCTGTCTTCCTCCATAGTTCACCCTGAAGCTGGCGGCTAGTGATCTGTTCAAGGGCAAGAAGCAGTGCTACCCTGCCAGCGTGCCACTCCGCTTCCTCAACACACATCTTTGTAAGCTAAGCTATTCTTGTAATATATAGCATACTAGAAGCTGTATAATGAAACCTCTACTGGAAGCTAAGCATGATTATCCTTAGACCTTAACTTCAGGACTCATCTGGAAACCATCTACTTTTCCATATCGTTATGTACTCTAATTAGAGCCTACTAAATCAATGTTTCACATGTGGCATAGCATCATACAAGTACATTTTTCTCTCGTATAGCTCGTGAAGATATGAGACTGAAGGAGTCCCATTTTGACTCCAAAGTCCCAAATGTTGGTGCACATAAGGTAGTGTGTGTACGTGTGTGTGAGTATATGCATCAGTTTCAATTTTTACAGCTATTGCAGTAATTTCGGAATATGCCAGTAATTTTTATTTCTCATATTCTGCCCTAGTTCTCCCTGCGCTGTGTGAAGTATGACAGACATGGATATAAGGCCAGGCAGCGCGTGTTTGTCATCACTGATAAGGTTTGCCACATTATTATTATAATCCCAGCTAATAAAAGTTTTGAGGTTTGTAGGTAAAGCTAATCTGTTGGAGGCTTATACTTCATTCCATCTTTGGTACATAGATCCCTTTAAAAAAATTTAACATTGTAATGCATATCCCATATGATTGAGGCAAGCCTGAACGCCCCCCTCATTAGTGGGAAGTCAAAAGCAGTCTGTGTGTGTGTGTTTGTATGCATCCCGTGGTCGATATACTGAAAAATATTCTAACCTATTTCAATCGTTTGCGCACGCCATGGACCAATAAAGGTAATATTTTTGATGGTAATGGCATAGACAGCTTCATGCTTATGTATGCAAATGAAAGTGCAGATGTTAAAGTCATCACTTGTCAGAGCAGAGGGCAGTGGGGATTGCTACCAATATGATGCTCCTCTTGGTCTCATACCCGTCTTTAAAAGGGATGCCAGGTCATGGAGAATGTAAAGATTTGCATTGCACAATGTTTTATACCCACATAAACTCACTCATGCTTGCCCCATAATGTCCTGCATTCACCTACTAATTAATGACCATTCATTCTCACATACCCCATGCACACTATATGTAGGGCTGCCACCTCCTTGAACTTGTCACCTTTAAGCAGAAAGAGTTCTTCTCTTTCCAAGAGATTCAGCATATCACAGTTAGCTCTCTTACAGATGGACTAGTCTGTCATCCGGCTGCCTACAGATGGCCCTGATGGCAGAGTAAGTATGTATTGTACGTGTGTGTGTGTGTGTGTGTGTGTGTGTGTGTGTGTGTGTGTGTGTGTGTGTGTGTGTGTGTGTGTGTGATTTTTCTCACACAGTTCTTGAGCCCTTCCCTTTCCTTCCTTCCAGGGCGACCTGCTTATTGAGACTGACCGTGTGATAGAGCTTGTCATTAAGCTGTCTCTGTATGCAGAAAAGCTACAGCAGGTTCAGGTCAACACAACTGGGTCGTAAGTCTTTTCACGCAATTTCTTCTCCGCTGCTTGCTGGATGTAATGAGTAACCTGCTCTGTCTTTTCAGAATAATACACCACCTTCCAAAGGACAAGAGTGGAACAATCTCTTTTCAAACTGGGTGAGAAATATCTGCAGAATACCTATTAGAGCTGGAATCAGCTAGACTATAGATAGGAAACTCCACCACCAAATGGGGCACTAAAGGAGTTGTTGTTGCTTGTGGTAGTTGTATTACATGTACTAGATTGTTTGATCGTACATAATAATGTATAAGCCCCAGTGAGTATTAAAATTTTGTATTCTGTTTTCATGTAGGAACATTTCATTCACTGGCAAAGGAAAGACAACAGGCTATCTAGAAGTGGTAAGTGTTACATCTAACTCGTGCATTTCACTGAAGGTGCCCCTGGAAATGATCCGCTGCAATAATTATTTTGAAAATGTAAACGCCCTTGGTACTTACTGCGTTGAAAATGAGGCCAATTCCCTGTACTTATAATTACTCTCAGCTTTTATCTCCAAGCCATGGGGTTTCTTCACATCTGAGGCCTGTGTGATGGTCTTGTGTAGTGTATGTAGTGTATGCAAGCTAGGTTATCATTATCTTTGTAGTACATCCAATTTCCATAATACACCCTATAGTGCAGCTTGAAGCATATTCACCTTCTGATAACGAATACGAAATGTTGAGTAGGCTATAGACGATATAAATCACATAATCTTCTCTACAGCCATAAAGGCTTTAACACAGTGCAATGTACATGCATGTACAGTTTTAATAATGTACTTCTTTTGCACTTGCTTAGGTCACCCCACCACCATAAATGGAGAGAACAGGATTTACTATTAACTTTGATAGCAGAATCGCAGTTCATATTATAGTGAATATACATCATTCTTGTACAGCAGTAATAATTATATAGCATAGAGTATAGTCTTATTCTCCGTCATCAATAACAATAACTATGTATGTATGTTGTTATTATTTTTAGGTATACCGAATAAAGCTTTTGAGTAAAGTAAATGAAATTGTGATAATGAAGTAAAAATTAATCACATTGGCCCAGCTTATTCCAAATCTTCGCTACTCACACAAGAGTGAGTTTATTTCTAGAGAGCCTTGCAGGAGTCCAATAATACTTATATTTCTTCCTGCTTCTCTAGGTAATGAATGTCTACCACATCTTTATGCAAGGCTTTATTTAGCTCGCCAGTCATAATGTTAATCCTAGCCTTGCCTGTAAAGTTTAGATTTTCACAGTAACTCTCTGATGTTGAGGTAGTAATTCTAACGGCATCTTTACACCGTCAATATGGCAATATCTTAGCCAATGTTCCAGATGGCGTTTATGACGGAGGGTATTTCCTGACATTTTTCAGTTGCAATCTCTGATGTAATGCTTGCCAGTTGTGATAATGCTTGCCTGTAAAGCAATAGTTTAGCCAATGTTCCAAATGGCGTTTACGACGTTGAAATATCTCCAGGCATTTTTCAGTTATAATCTCTAATGCAATGCTTAATTAGCTTGCCAGTTGTAACGTCAATCCTTACCTATAAAGTTTAGAAGATTTTCAGAGTAACTCTCTGATGTTGAGGTAGTAATTCTGACGGCAATTTTACACTGTCAATATGGCAGTATTATAGCCAATGTTCCAAATGGCGTTTACGCAAAATTTTATGTTCCAGATGGCGTTTATGACAATGAATTGTTTAGGATATTTCCAGATATTTTTCAGTTGCAATCTCCTGATGCAATGCTTAATTAGCTCGCCTGTTGTAACATTAATGCTTGGCTGTAAAGTTTAGAAGATTTTTAGTCTAATCTTCCTGATGGCGTTTATGACGGTAAAATATTCAGGAGATTTCTAGGATATTTTTCAGTTACAATCTCTGATGTGAAGCTTAATTAGCTCGCTAGTTGTAACGTTAATCTTTGTCTGCTAAGTTTCAAAGATTTTCAAAGTAACTCTTTGATGTTGAGGTAGTAATTCTAACGGGAACTTTATTCCGTCAATATGGCAATATCTTAGCTAATGTTCCTGATGGCGTTTATGACGGTGAAATATTCAGGAGATTTCTAGATATTTTTCAGTTACAATCTCTGATGTGAAGCTTAATTAGCTCGCTAGTTGTAACGTTAATCTTTGTCTGCTAAGTTTCAAAGATTTTCAAAGTAACTTTCTGATGTTGAGGTAGTAATTCTAACGGCAACTTTAAACCGTCAATATTGCAATATTTTAGCCAATGTTCCAGATGGCATTTATGACGGTAAAATATCTAGAATATTTTCAGATATTTTTCAGTTACAATCTCTGATGTAATGCCAGTTTAATTCTTAGCCTGCAAAAGCTTAGAAGATTTTACAGAAACTCCTTGAGGTGAATTTAATTAGAAACTTAAAACTGTATGATTAAATGATGCTGAAGTCATAGATGGCATTTATGACGGTAAAATTTATTTTCAGAATTTTTCAGTTACAATCTCTGATGTAATGCTGAAGAAATGTTAATCCTTGCCAGCAGGCTTAGTAGATTTTACAGAAACTCTATACGTTAGAGGTAGTAAACAGAAACTTTACACCGTCAATATGGAAATATCTTAGCTAATGTTCCAGATGGCGTTTATGACGGTGAAATGCCTAGGATATTTCTAAATATTTTTCAGTTGCAATCTCTGATGTAATGCTTAATTAGCTTGCCAGTTGTAACGTTAATCCTTGTCTGCAAAGTTTCAAAAATTTTCAA
This sequence comes from Phakellia ventilabrum, assembly GCA_963921505.1. Classification (NCBI taxonomy): domain Eukaryota; kingdom Metazoa; phylum Porifera; class Demospongiae; order Axinellida; family Axinellidae; genus Phakellia; species Phakellia ventilabrum. The sequence goes on from OY997390.1 coordinate 2,132,097, forward strand.
AGTAACTTTCTGATGTTGAGGTAGTAACGCCAGTTGTGCCGTTAATCTTTGCCTGTAAAGTTTACACAGAAATTCTCTGATGTTGAGGTAGTAATTCTAATGGTAACTTTACACTGCAAATATGGCAATATATTTCTGATGGCATTTATAACGGTAAATGTCATCAGAGACACTTTTCAGATAGAATCTCTAACATAATGTTTAATGATTTAATGCGTCCAACGCGGGACCATCACAGTGCATACATAACATAAAATACAGAATATATACACAACTAATACAAGGACCAGTTCCTTCTCTCCCACATTGCCCATACATTACACTTTTCCAACTTCCCTCTGGCCTCCGTGTACACTCCCTCATACTCACAAGCCAACCTTCTTATCTTTTCTACTTCTATCATATTCAAGACCGTATCCCAGTATCCTCCTTTGCCATGTTTTCCAGATCCAGCTTTATTTTTTCCTTTGGATTTTCCAACTCCTGACAATCGAGAAGTGCCCCACATCTTCCCTGGCACCAGTACCACACAATATGCATCTATCTTCGACACACATTTTACACCTTATTTTAAATTATCTCCCCCTAAATCTGTAGAACAAGACCTCAGCCTAAACCTCAGTCTAACTGTACTCTGTGCTCCTATGTAGCTTTCTGCCTCCAGATTCTCCATTATTTTTCCATATCTGTTCAAACTGACCTTTCCTTCCACCTCACTTCTCCAGTCCTCTTTATTCTTTTCCCACACTTTCTTTTTCCGGGCCTGTATTGAAGATTCCCCGATCACTTGCTGTTCTATATCATACTTTCTAACCAAGCTATGCCATTCTTCTATCCATCCAATGTTACCGCTTTCTTTGAGCTTCTCTGCTATTACTTTGGGTCTTGTAACATCTTACCATATAATACCATCTCTTTTCCTCCAATTTTCTCCACCCTAAGACCTTTCACAGCCGCCGCTGCTACAGTAACTGTTTACGTCCTCCAACCAAGTTTCTACCAATCATCTCCTGAATTGCATCCAGCTTGTGAACCCTGTCTTTACTTCCAACATTCCATACCTCTACTGCATGCTCTAGAGCAGGAGTAGCCAACAGCTCCCATATTAGCCTCCCTCTTTCTGCTTCAAGCCTACCATCCACCCTTGCCATTCATTCAATACTGTTACTCCATATGTCTGCTTTCTCTTGCATTATGTCAGTCTATCTGTACATTTCCCTTCATTTAATATACATAATATTACAGAAATTCCTGAGAAAAAGTATGTCTCCAGCATAGTTATAGCAAGACCATATCCACAAGTTTGTAAAGATTCCATTGCAATCACAGATGAGGCATTTGCCTGTCCTTGGGGGATGCTAAGTACTGCTCCATATACTACTGTAGGGTAACGGGGGAATTCCTGGACACTTAACATTTCCAAGCTCATACATTCAAAGAAAAGAGACACAAAATTATGATTTTGTGCTTGACCGGCGGAGCCCTTAGAATGACTGCAATAATGAGATTTGGGGTATTTCGTAAACACGCACCTGAGGTTTAGGAAAGAGGGTAAGCTAAATTAACTTTCAGATTGAAGCAGGCATAAAGTTTTGTAAGCCAGTTTTGGGAGGTAATTCCTGATTGGTGGTAAAAAGGTGGTGATTTTTTTTTTAACTCCAGGCCCGAAAAGTCAATGGCTGATAGTAGGTTAGGCGGGTAACTTGGAACATGGGGTAACTTAGCCTTTCTTCCGCTCCTTACACAAGGAGACTTAATTACTAATGTAAGTAGTTAAGTATCCTTGCCTTACAGCTCCTTTTCTGGTGTGAGGAACCAAAGAAAAAGACTTCGTTCTAAGTTACCCGGCCTTACCTTACCTGGGAAGCACCCGTGGAATTCGAACCTGCGACTTTTGGTCCGCCGTCAAATGCTTTAACCACTTGGCCACATGCACACTATAATTCCTAGCTTCACTAGTCGACACTCTAGTCTGCAGGCCAGACGAAACGTTACCGTATCCGTGACATCTTCGATAGTTCTCTTATAAACGCGCATCATAACACAAAGTTCATTTCCACTCGATGTTACGTAATTCTCACGTGGGAGGAGCCGAGGTCTGGTCAAAGGGGGAGGAGCCAAGGTTTGATCACAGGAGAGCTGAGCCAAGTTCAATTGAAGGCTGCAAATGAAGCTAGAGTGTTGGTAAGTAAGGCAAGCATTTTTAGTGGGGTAACTACGGGGACTTGGTGCCAAGAACATTGACACTATGAGCACCCCCGGTGTCAGAACAGCTCAGTGTGTGAACGCAAAGTTGTGAACCCTACTTTCCCAAAGTTACCTGCTTCCCAAAGTTACCTCCAAAACCCGAACGGTCTCGCAAACCAGCCCACTCAGCAGTTTCAGTATCGGCAACTCTTTCCAGCATCAATAGTGAAAGTGCCATTGATGTGCTGCGGAACCAGGGATAATATATTTAAATTATACGTGTGACGTCCCGCTTAATGTATTATCCCTGGTGGAATAGATAGTATAGCAGTATAGTGCACAGTGAATATTGAAACGTGCCATCCTTGAACTCTGCTCTGGGATTGTGTTGAAAGGAAATTTTACAGCCTGCATGACAAAGCCCGTTCAGTCGTATTTGTGAGTTACACCTGCCCCAACAGTGTCGTAGAAGACTAGGTGAATAATTTATATTACTGCCGCAACAGTGTCGTGAGTAGGGTGAAGTTCTATTTCGAAAAAATTCCTTTTTTTAGTCTATAGATTTGTTAACTCTTATTCTTGGCCAATCAGTAGCTTCCCCCGCCCCTTGGGTTGAGCATAGAGGTATAATCTACCCTGCAACTAGCCCTTTGAGTACATGGTATTAATACTTGTGTATCCATGGCGGTTGAAAAGATCACATACACATGCATGCAGTTGCACGATTGCTAGAAGGTAGTTTATGCCTAGACCCTCCATACCCGTCTTCATCACCACCACCACCACCACCACCACCACCTCGTCTGTGGGCGTGTGAACAATGGCATAAGTGCTACGGCACTGTATATGAAATGATTCATAGTCTAGCTATTCTATTGACTGCTACTCTCATTCCATTCAACTAAATGCGGTATGTTGCAATAATTAATCTTCTTCATTATTTTCAGTTCATGAACTGACGGCTACTCAGGAGCAAGCTGGTGTCAAGGAGGTGGCCAAGGCTGATGGTGTTTGACAAACTGGAAGCCTTCACCGATGATAGCTCAGGGCTTAGGACATTGTAATGAGGCCTGTAAGGACTAGCAACATGGAGGAAGGTATAAGACCTCTGCTAGACAGCTGATTATGGATACAATTGTGTATAGAGTGGCATGAAGCAGTATGAATCTATCGCTGACTACTGTACTTTGTCATATTATTCTGTAGTATTGTACCAGCATACATGTACCTCTTGATTAAGCGGAAATCTACTAACTATGTACCTGAGCTTCTAATTATCAAACCGACAAATCTGAATCTCAGTTCTAAACTTTAGTAGACTACTCTAGGCTGAAAGGACATAATACGCACATCTGAAGATCAAAAGAGAGCATTAGAGGGAAGTGGGATCATAAGTATGTGATGGTAGCCACTGTATTCAAACATCATGGTGCTCCAGGCTCTTAGGGCAACGCTAAGAATCAACCGTGTATCGGTTTTATACGTAAGGTTATGATCATAGAGGAGAGACATCGTAGTAACAAAGATGGAACACAGGAGTGGAGAAAGGTGAGACAAGGCCAAAGAACGCAGTCTACGGAATCTAGAAAACAATATTGTAGATACCAGAAAGTAACACAACAGAGTGAACTCCATGGTGGCTATTACCAGGAAGATTTCAAATTCTTCTTGTTAACAGTATAACGTTAAAATACAGTCTAGCCTCCACTATACAGTCTAACCTCCACAGAGAACTGCCGTACAGTGAGACAGAATGCATGAAAACAATCTCATTTGCTTGATGAAAATGTCATTGTTTTTTTAATTGAATATCAAGCTTGTCTGACGGATTGTAATGCATGCAATAGAGCTACAGAAAGTGCTGCATTTACATACATCTAGGTACGATTACCAAGTTCAAAGGAAAGAGCAGACGTTAATAGTTTATGATCAAAGTAGCCTGATAAATTCTTCTTTCTAGATGATAATATAGCAGAGGCACAAAAAAGCCACTTCTTTCTAGCCCATACAGCTATGCACCACATACTTCTTTACACAAGTTCATTGGGGCTTCCTTTTATTTGCCACACCAGAAATCTCCTAATCTTAACTCAAGAGTGGACAGCTTGTTCAACGTCATTTTTCACAGATCACGGTTTTCAGCTACATCCAAGTTTCCATCCTCTCTTGTCTGTGCTATTGTTTCAAATTCGGAATATTTTTGCTACACTTAAGTTGGCTACAACTCTCTACGATGTCTCTCATCTGAAGCAGTATTTTCCAGAGGATGCCTACTGTGCTGCAATTGGCCAGGAACTACGTTTGTACGATTCTACCTCACAGTCGAATGAACATATCATTAGAACTGTTTCCTCCAGATAATGTACCTTTACTGGACCTTTGTTTGTGTGTGTCATATGTAATAATAATAACATTGATAATAGAATTTGATTATGTGTTTGCGGGAGAGAGAGAGACTTAAGTACATTGAATTCAGGTGCCTGTACATGTATTATAATTATAGTGGCTTCTGAAGTTCACTCAACAGTCGACAATCATGATACAGTGATTGCACATCATCTGATATGATATAATTTTAGTGTCTCCTGAATCGGTTCAGGTATCTTCCTGAATCTTGAAATTCCTGATTAAGATTTTAACTATTGATTATATACCTGGGGAAGCATCTGCTGGTGCATTCTACATGGGAGGACTACATAGCTGCACTGTTTGCTAGAATCATGACAATTTTCTCTTTCTCTCCTTCTCAGATTGAAGACCAATTTGCGACTCAAGAAAATGTGTGTTAGGCCTTATGAGTTGAGTTGAGTTGTGAACCTCAGTAGGTTATAGATGTGGCACCAATCACTACGTACATTGAAGGTGGCATCAATAGACTGCAGACAGACTAATATAACCCCAGACATTAACTTAAGGTTCTGAAAAATAATATTATTTGCAAATTCCCTTGAAAGTTGCCTTTATAACGCCAGCTCAGGCACAAGTGCAAATTTCACCAAAATGTTGCTGCATATTATATCTGCGGTATACGTTAAAATTACTATCGTGAAATCTTACCCTAAGGGCTAACGTTACTAAAATAAATGGTAAGGACAATGTTTTGGAATCTCCTCTATGATCATAACTTTACGTATAAATCGATACACTGTTGATTCTTAGCATTGCCCTAAGAGCCTGGAGCACCATGATGTTTGAATACAGTGGCTACCATCACATACTTATGATCCCACTTCCCTCTAATGCTCTCTTTTGATCTTCAGATGTGCGTATTATGTCCTTTCAGCCTAGAGTAGTCTACTAAAGTTTAGAACTGAGATTCAGATTTGTCGGTTTGATAATTAGAAGCTCAGGTACATAGTTAGTAGATTTCCGCTTAATCAAGAGGTACATGTATGCTGGTACAATACTACAGAATAATATGACAAAGTACAGTAGTCAGCGATAGATTCATACTGCTTCATGCCACTCTATACACAATTGTATCCATAATCAGCTGTCTAGCAGAGGTCTTATACCTTCCTCCATGTTGCTAGTCCTTACAGGCCTCATTACAATGTCCTAAGCCCTGAGCTATCATCGGTGAAGGCTTCCAGTTTGTCAAACACCATCAGCCTTGGCCACCTCCTTGACACCAGCTTGCTCCTGAGTAGCCGTCAGTTCATGAACTGAAAATAATGAAGAAGATAAATTATTGCAACATACCGCATTTAGTTGAATGGAATGAGAGTAGCAGTCAATAGAATAGCTAGACTATGAATCATTTCATATACAGTGCCGTAGCACTTATGCCATTGTTCACACGCCCACAGACGAGGTGGTGGTGGTGGTGGTGGTGGTGGTGATGAAGACGGGTATGGAGGGTCTAGGCATAAACTACCTTCTAGCAATCGTGCAACTGCATGCATGTGTATGTGATCTTTTCAACCGCCATGGATACACAAGTATTAATACCATGTACTCAAAGGGCTAGTTGCAGGGTAGATTATACCTCTATGCTCAACCCAAGGGGCGGGGGAAGCTACTGATTGGCCAAGAATAAGAGTTAACAAATCTATAGACTAAAAAAAGGAATTTTTTCGAAATAGAACTTCACCCTACTCACGACACTGTTGCGGCAGTAATATAAATTATTCACCTAGTCTTCTACGACACTGTTGGGGCAGGTGTAACTCACAAATACGACTGAACGGGCTTTGTCATGCAGGCTGTAAAATTTCCTTTCAACACAATCCCAGAGCAGAGTTCAAGGATGGCACGTTTCAATATTCACTGTGCACTATACTGCTATACTATCTATTCCACCAGGGATAATACATTAAGCGGGACGTCACACGTATAATTTAAATATATTATCCCTGGTTCCGCAGCACATCAATGGCACTTTCACTATTGATGCTGGAAAGAGTTGCCGATACTGAAACTGCTGAGTGGGCTGGTTTGCGGGACCGTTCGGGTTTTGGAGGTAACTTTGGGAAGCAGGTAACTTTGGAAAGTAGGGTTCACAACTTTGCGTTCACACACTGAGCTGTTCTGACACCGGGGGTGCTCATAGTGTCAATGTTCTTGGCACCAAGTCCCCGTAGTTACCCCACTAAAAATGCTTGCCTTACTTACCAACACTCTAGCTTCATTTGCAGCCTTCAATTGAACTTGGCTCAGCTCTCCTGTGATCAAACCTTGGCTCCTCCCCCTTTGACCAGACCTCGGCTCCTCCCACGTGAGAATTACGTAACATCGAGTGGAAATGAACTTTGTGTTATGATGCGCGTTTATAAGAGAACTATCGAAGATGTCACGGATACGGTAACGTTTCGTCTGGCCTGCAGACTAGAGTGTCGACTAGTGAAGCTAGGAATTATAGTGTGCATGTGGCCAAGTGGTTAAAGCATTTGACGGCGGACCAAAAGTCGCAGGTTCGAATTCCACGGGTGCTTCCCAGGTAAGGTAAGGCCGGGTAACTTAGAGCGAAGTCTTTTTCTTTGGTTCCTCACACCAGAAAAGGAGCTGTAAGGCAAGGATACTTAACTACTTACATTAGTAATTAAGTCTCCTTGTGTAAGGAGCGGAAGAAAGGCTAAGTTACCCCATGTTCCAAGTTACCCCGCCTAACCTACTATCAGCCATTGACTTTTCGGGCCTGGAGTTAAAAAAAAAAATCACCACCTTTTTACCACCAATCAGGAATTACCTCACAAAACTGGCTTACAAAACTTTATGCCTGCTTCAATCTGAAAGTTAATTTAGCTTACCCTCTTTCCTAAACCTCAGGTGCGTGTTTACGAAATACCCCAAATCTCATTATTGCAGTCATTCTAAGGGCTCCGCCGGTCAAGCACAAAATCATAATTTTGTGTCTCTTTTCTTTGAATGTATGAGCTTGGAAATGTTAAGTGTCCAGGAATTCCCCCGTTACCCTACAGTAGTATATGGAGCAGTGCTTAGCATCCCCCAAGGACAGGCAAATGCCTCATCTGTGGGGGTATGGCTATTAAATGGAATAGCTTAATGCTCGCCTAAAATTAATTGTCAAACTTTGGGGGCGTCTCCAAACTATTTTCCTATGGGTTGGGACTGAGTGTAAAGGCTGTGACGTTTTTTCCTGGCAACATGTAATTTAGCAATGTACTGCAGCAATTATTGTAAACAAAGCCTTCCCTGCTGGCTTCAGGAGTCAATTTCTAGCCATGCCTGCTAGTACAGTATACATACATTTGTGCTCCCCTTGGATATCCACCATGGTTTAAATCTCTGAATCAAAAATCAAAATCAAAATCGCCTCTATTTTGCTTGCCCCCAGCGCCATCAGCCAGGCTCTAAGGAAAAAAATTTTAAGGACAAGCTATTGGCTTTGTACGAAGGCTTCATTAGTCTGCATGTGCACCTCCCAGGTCAGTGAAGGACCCTGGAGTGTTGCTCTCTCCTGCAAATCCCATTTCAATACCAGACCTGAACAGCTGGCTCAGGCCATTGAACCTGATGAGGCGATCTACTGTTTCTTCCTTATTATTGCATAATATTTAAAGTTTGTGGATATGGTCTTGCTATAACTATGCTGGAGACATACTTTTTCTCAGGAATTTCTGTAATATTACTGTTGCAAATGGATAGACTTCACAATAGAATTATAGCAGCATGTTACGCTGTGGATGGGCCTAAATTAATTAATTAATTAATGATTGCAATGGAATCTTTACAAACTTGAGGAAGGTTAGAGCTCTCAACTTCGGCAACCCTAAAATATTCTTTGAACTCGTTTTAAATGTGAATTCATATTTTTGGTGGTAATTGCAAATATTGTAGAAAACTCCCATCAACTGTTTTGAGGACATTTATTTTGTTGAAGATACAAGAATTTTAAATCTACTCTGTTTGGAGCACTGCAGAGGGGTGTGACGGTTGCACCAAGATCAGAAGTGATGTAACTTGCAGCCCAGCTACAAGGCATCAGTAACTTTGCAAGCACCTCTATGGTTGTTGCTCATGTGACTTGAGTAAGGACAGACAATGTCATTGGTACACCATCTTATCTCTCATTATCACCATTACTGGAATGGCATCGTTTTTTTTAATTTTTATGTAGGCTCCATGTGCTGAACACCAATAGGGTTCAGCAGCACGAACACCGTTTCATACAGAAATATAAGAAGACACCCCGATTCTCTGACATCAACTAGCCTCCACCTTTTGTAATGGAAATGTCAGAGTATATGGTCTGATGTAATCTCTAACTAAGTTTGCTATAATATATAGCATTCAGGCTCAGCAATAACTTTTCCCACCTACCACCTGCTCAGAGCACGTCTTAGCGTGGACTGGTCAGGACGTTTTACTTGTACGTCATAAAACTATTCCGAATGGCCAATATTGAGCCAACATTGACATAAAGATGCATGGCCCAAAGTTGACTGGACTTTACACTCATTTTGTTAGAATGTGTCTAGAGATTGTTTCTCTTTTTTCTTACATCATTAAATTTAATAAGACTGATATTTCATATCTAAACCAGCCGGGTGTTGTCATCCAACTGAAGGTTGTGCTCAGCTGTAGAATGGATCAGCGTGGCTAGACAGCTGACACAGACCCCTTTCATTTTCCACTTTACACAGACAGTTTT
>OY997390.1:2748897-3027205 GCA_963921505.1 Phakellia ventilabrum
CCACTAGTGAGCATGGGTACTGTCGGCTTGATTTTACGTGTCCCAAGTGTATTTATGGGTACCACAGTCATCAAGCTCTCACCCATTGTTGCTGTAGTTTGATTATCGAGGGTGTGGATGGTTGGTTGTTGGGTATAGCTGACCTGTACAGCAAGTCCTTAGCCAGTGAAACCTGATGGCCTCAAAGCTTGGAAGTGTGGCCTCCTCAAAATCGACTCTCTCCCATACTTTCTCTCTTATCTTTTGTAGTCAGATGCGATGTTGCTCTTCCACTGTGACAGACGGACTGCCCAAGGACTTAGTGATTCTGGTGGGTGATTGATGTGTATTTTAAACTGTCCCAATCAGCCTCACTGCTGCTAATAACCCTAATCTTAGTATACTAGGGTAGCATCATGGAGGGAGCCAGGTGGAAATGAACTACTTGACCCTGTAATGAAGGCAGCATGTAAAAAGGTATTAAAAAATCCTGCCTTTCCCATGCCTGCCCAGTACAAAGTATAATTGCACTCGCTGAAATGTATATGACGTACAAAACGTATTGTCTGCTGTCATGAGGCACTAGGGCTAAATCTGGATCTATAGCAATAGCTTCTGAAAGGTGTTTAGAGGTACGTACAGTCTCTCACTGCTGCTGACATGATACCGTAGACTCGGGTTAATAAGCGCATGCGCCTATCACACTAGACGGTAAGGAAATATGCGCTTATTAAAAAATGTGCGCTTATTATGATGTACCACACCCACCACTGTAATAGTACTTTTTGCACATGTACATCAAGACGGTATGGCTGACAGTACGAGGGATCTTGCTATCTACTGCAAAGAGAGTGTGGTTCGTGGCCATCACGTTTTCAAGCGAATCTGGACTCCCGTTGTTGGTGAGGTACTCACTGTGGCTAGGCAGCACTGAAGATTGATTTGCTGTTGCAGTTACAAAGGATGACATGGTAGTCGGCCATGTTCCACGTGAGTTCTCGAAGCTTTGTTGGCACTTCCTGAGACACGGTGGCACAATAGCGTGTGAAGTGACTGGTAGAAGGAAGCGCTCGATCTTCTATTGAGGGGAAAGGACTGGTAGTTCCATGTCTCTACTAGGCTTGAGTACATTATTTCCATTTTTCCCCTAATTATTCTATTCCACCATTCTCATTATTTCTACAATTATTCCCCATATTTGTGCCCAATTTTTTTACTGATTATTCCCACGCAGAAACAGAATAAATAAAACATGGTAATGACATGCATGGTACAAATTTAGTGCTTATTGTACTGCAACATTAACGCTGTTTCGATATAGTCCTGAAGGCTGTAACTCTGTTGATCACTGAAGGATGATTTAAGGAGTTCTAACTCCTCCTGGTGTTTAAGGGGTACTATATCGGACATGTGGCATCGATCAGTTAATCGGAAGCCATTCTCTTCTAACAGTTCCCTGAAGTGGTCTAACTTATTGAGAGGGACAGCTGCACGGAGGAAAGTTTGGACTGTCACGAGGAATGAGGTTGTTCGCACGAGATGTCACGAGCGTGCAGAGTTTACTTCCAATTATTCCCGTTTCATTTCCGATTATTCCCGAATTATGGTTGATGCGCATATGTTCCTATTATTCCTAAAATTATGCCGGCATAATGAGCACAAGCCTAGTCTCTACACGTTTAAAGCAAGTGAAAAGTTTGTTGTGCGGTTACGTGAAGTCATGGATAAAAAGCATTTGGAAAAGAAAGCACGCTAAGTTGATACTTTCCATTAACCGGCTTTTCTAAAAGCCAAAATTTATTCAAAAGATTAAGCCTTGCTGCTCAGTAATTTTTTAAATATACGAAGACATGTGAGGGCAAAGTGAGTGAACAGAAGTGAATAAATAGGAGAGATGTATGTGTGTATAACTAACAATAAATGTAATCAGTCTATAGCTGCAAAAGGGTCTTCCTCTTCAAGGTCTTCATCTGTAACCTCATCACCACTCTCATCGTCACTCTCCACACAGTACTTCTCAAGCCCATTGATATTGATGCTGCTGTCCTCAGATCCATTAATGGCAACAGAAATGCCACATTTCCGGAAAGAGCGAATTACCATCTCCACATTGGACGAAACCTCCTCCCAAGCAGTCCCAACCTACTTGGTAAAAAGTATATGACGCTCACTTGCATTGATCTTCCCCTTCACATACGAATCCAAGTTCTCTTGGAGGTGCATGGTGGCTTGCTTTTCCACAGCAGCCTTGAAAGGAGCATTAAAGACTACATCAACGGGTTGGACGAGGCTTGTTGTACCCGCTGGCACAACCACTGTCTCAGTACTACACTGCGTTTGGAGATAGCTCTGTATTTTACTTGTTGTTTGAGCTTTGTGTGCATCTAGGACTAAAAGCATGTGATCGTCACATGCAGGCTTCCACTGCTGCACATTCCACCTTCTCGTCACACCACGCATTCTCTTGGAAGGTCACCCTGACTCTGCGATCGTAACGTAGCTGTGTGGTAAGAAGTAGCATGTGATAAACTACACAAATTGTAAAATTATATTTCTTAACATACCTTTTCGCGGAAGGAAATTTGTTTTCCCATTCCCCTGAAGATCAGAAGAGGCTTCACGCGGGGCTCTCCATCAGCGAACAGAGTCAGTTGAGCCGTGCATTGCCTCTTCTCAAGGCCTGATGCACCTCCTCGAATCCAGACTGTCTTGTCTCCAGTGTCTGCGCAAGTTGTCCCTTCAGAGAAGCAGAATGGCAGTGGTGTTTGATCTACATGTACGTTAGCTATCTGGTGTGGTTGAAGCTCTCCCAATGGCCCAATTTGCCTCCCTTTGCTTACAATTTGGCGGATGTTTCGGTGAAACCCCTGGATAGCAGCTTGCTTGTCGTCAGCTGACTTCTGGGCAACATTTCTTGATCGCCTGAAGCTACCAACCATCAGAGAATGAAAGGAAGCTTCAGGATCCATCTCGGTAAGCAATTGCTTTGCACGGACTTTGAACCAGTAGCCTTTGACCTTCAACCCTTGCTTTCGAAGCTGTTTATATTCACGGTACAGCTCTGCCTCCATCTCGGGGTGCATTGCTCTCCTGTGGTGCTGAACATGCTTGCTGCCCTTTTTGGCCTTCTCGATCTTCTCTTCGTCCCGTGCCCATCGTAGAATAGTCTTCGTATTGAGTGAGAAAAACTTCGATGTCTGGTACAGATTATTCTCCCGATAGAATGTCACCACTTTCAGCTTGAATTTGCATGAGTATCTCTTTCTCTTCAACTTCTGGCTACATGTACCAGCTGCAGAATCCGTATCGCAGACAGGCGCCATCTCCACACGAGAACTATCACGAATGTGATAACCAATTCCTAAGGGTGCTCTGACAAACTGTCAGGCCAGACATGGTTCTGAACTGACATGGCTGAACATCACAAAATACTTTCTTGATGAAAGGGCACATTCTGATACTCATACACATACATGCAGTACATGTACTGTAGTACATAACACATTGTCAATTAATTGTCTGTGGCAGAGTCTGTAATGAACCAGTCATCCCACTCATCAAGGGCAAGAACTACATCCCCTGGGCTAGAGTTTTCCTCAGAGGAGTCTTCATTTCTTGCTCGCGGTCGGTACTCCTTTCTTGGGTTCTGGCTTATTCTGCATACAGTGCTGCAGTCCTTCTGGCGCAAGTCCACTGCGGCATCAGATCTGAAGGAACTGAGGGAAGAGCCTTCGACACTAATCTCCAAGAGATTGGTCTGGCACTTTGTCTTACTATCTTCAACAATGAAATGATTTGTTCGACTCGGCTGGTGGAGAAAGGTAGGCTGAATACAAGCTCACACAAGGAGAACATTGGGCCAATTGTTAGAATAGGGGCACACATGAAGTTTACACCAGATCTTTCTGTTCCTATTGGCAAGTATTTCCTGCGGTCTCATCCTGGATGGTCGCTACACACATCCCTTTAGTTTCCAGTGGAGCACAGAAATGGAAGCGATGTACTTAACAGCAGTCCTGATGTCAGTCATCCCATCATCATTACAGTCACTACTTTGGTCATCTCTCTGTAGGAAGTTTTGGGTTTCAATGAAAACGATAATCACTCTCAGAAGTTCAGTGTCTGACCACTCAAGGCGTTTCTTGATCTTGTGATCAAGCCTCTGAAGGTCAGCCAACACATGCACCCTGCATTGTGCAAAGCTTGCATCAAAGTTGTGCAGTACAGCTCCTTGGTACTCCTTCTGACTGCCACCCGCTACTGGGATCCCTCTGTGACAAAGACCTGATTGCTTTAACTGACTTCAAAGTGCTCTCAATACTGGCAATCACAATAGAGAACTGTGTTCTGTATGTCCTTTAGCTTATTTTCTTGCTTCAGGTCCAATCATGTATGTAGGAGCCCCACCCAGGGAAGCCTGGGCCATGTAAGCTGAAAGCAGGATGGAGTTTCAGGTGAGGGCTCTAACTTAAGGCTGAAACCAACATCACATTTCAGTCATCAAGGAAGGTTTTAGCTATATTTATAGGGTAGAGCAGGGGGTTTCCGGACACTTAAGCATACAAACACTTGTACCGTTCCTCTCTGGTTCCAGTCGATAAAACTAAACTGCACACGATAAGGCTCGATCTCTGCTGACTCTGCCACCGCGCAATTCGCATTCGTATTCGACGTCCGTAGACCGGACGCATGCCACGGAGTCAATTTCCGGACTTCAAAGGCGGTACTCGGACTATTGGTATCAAAGCGGATGCAAGCGGGAAACAATCAGATTACAAACTGGGCAGCCAACATAGACTTAGGCGGACAATACAACATCCTGGCAGAGTGGATACAAGTGGAGAAACAATTACATTATAAACTGGGCAGATGTTACAGAGCTAGGCAGATTGGGCAGTACCAGTCTGTGTCATTTAGAGTATCATACTCGCCGATTGGTATGTTTGTGCACTCTTTGTGATACCAAATGTCACAAATATCACAGCAAACCCAACCACCAGGGCATTCAGAGTTACAATGACAAACAGGGCAGATGATATCTTGATCCTCCTCATGTACAGGACTTGCACGACGCTCTGGAGAAGTATTACAGCTCGTCTGACGTGTGTTCTTCCTTCGTGTCTTTACAGCCTTCTCTTTCTGACGCTGTTGTTTCTGAGCTCCACGCTGTTGTTTCTGAGCTTCACGCTGCTGTTTTTTTACTTCTCGTTCTTCCTTTCATTTTATCTTTTCCTCTTCAGCAGCTTGCTTCGTTTCCTCCTTCTGTTGTAAATATTTTACCATCTGTTCACCAGAGATATGGCAAGGAAAATCTGATGTCCCTGCCTTAGTCTTCTTTCGAGTAATTGGTTTTGGGTATACCAAAATTTCTGCCAAAACGTCCGACGCTGGTTCTGTACCCTTTTTGTTTGCGACTTCTTTGCCTTCTTTCTTCCCAGTCCTACTTGTTCTGTTGTTTCTGCTGACGTCTTCCTTCCTTCCTTCTCATCACCAATTTTTCCTTGAGAGTCTCTGCTTTCATTTTCCTTCTCTCCTTCCACTCTCTCTAGTTCTAGTCTTCGTTGTTCCTCTCGTCTCTCACCTGCTCTTGCTACAGCCTTCTTTCGTCCTTTTCTCACACTCTTCCGGCTAGCTTTCTCTTGAGATTCTCTGTCTACTTTTCCCTTCTCTTGTTCTAACCTCTCTCGTTCCTCTGAACTCTCCCTAGTTTGTTCTGCTGGAGTTTTTCTTCCTTGCTTGGCCATCCCGTCCTTTTGCTGAGGTTCAGCACTCTTCTGTTTCACCATTTTCATCGTCATCTTTGTCATCAATTGAAAGTGCCTTCAGTTTTTCCCAAACAACATACAATTGATCAGTTTCAAGATCATATCCCTCTTCATATCTAACTGCGAAGGTTTCCTTTGTCTCCTTATCCATTGCTTTTTCAAGAGCTTCCAAAGCAACCTCACTTTGTTTACCCACCTGGCCTGTTGACAAGTCTTGCGCAGGAGAACTTTGACTGGGAGGCACTTGTTCAAATCTGTACATGGTGGATGGGACAAGTTTCGTTCCACGGAGTGCAGAGAAATCAACTGGATATATACCAGAATTGCGAAATGAATTTTCAATTGTCGAAACTTTGACTGTATTTTGCCATGCTTCTTTGAAAACTCGAGCAAATTTCTGCTTCGTCACAGACTTTCCAAAGTTATTTGCTGTATAATTGGACCAGGTTTGCAGCCTTTCACCTTCCCACTATAATGGTCATGAAGGGTACTCTTCGGTATTCCATAAGTTTGTGCAGCTTCACGAAACGACATATGCTGCTCTTTCACCATTGTTAGTGCATTTTCAAGATCTTCTGTGCTCCATCCACCAGTGGCCATATTCACTGCAAGATAATTGAACATTCATTAACAGCAGGTAATTTAGGACACAGGGGTAGAGGCTCTTCCTTTTTCATTTATGGGAAGGCATCCACCAACCAATGCAATATATAGGAAAATTTCTATTTTGTAATATGCACCAAACTAACTGAAGCAATAGACCTTTATCCATTGGGGGGGGGGGGGTAAAAGTAGGCACTAAATGGAGAAAATACAAGAGAACATGTTTTGATGTAGTTTCTTACATGAAAACATAAGACCATTCTTGTTTACTCGTAATTTCTTGTGCTTTAAGCATTTTTACCCCCACTACATCAGAACGGATAAAGGTCTATAGGCCTTATTTAACTACCAATTCATAATGCAATAAAAGTTGTGCATGACCAGAGGTAATAAGGCATCAAAAAAAAAAATTGCCTGTTTATTGCCACAAGTAAACCGTTATGGGTGTTTTTTATTGCATTCAAATCGCATGTTCCTAGACAAAGTTATGTCATCCATAGAAGGTTGATTTTTGCAACAGCTCAGACCAACCCCCGTCCGGGAAATGCCTCCCCACCAATCTAATCTTACAAAATTATATAAAATCACACAAAGCACCAAGAGATCTAATATTTCCAACCACTATTCATAGAACAACCGAGAATACAATAAAATTTATCCGGCGAAAATCGCAGCTATGGTTGAGGCTACAGACCAATCCAAAGATTGGCCAACTTTTACGACTCAATTTCCTGCTTACCTTTTCCGTCAAAACCAAAAAAAGTAGCCACACAGTTTCTGTCGTTACTCTCGAAAGGAGACAGACACCGCTACCAAACTCGGAATGCAACACGTGCTGGAATGGAAGGTTCTAGAAGCAGACGGGTTCGCGCTTACGTAACGCATGCTGACGTACAGACCGTGTACAGGTAGGCGTGTCCGGGGAGTGCCTCCGTCCGGATACTCCCTGCAGTACCCTACATGTACACAGATTTGTGGTACTACAACTCTTGATCACATCAGAAGCCTTACTCAAGTGGGTAGGTGCTTGAGTTGGCTGGCTTGAGAAGAAGAATACCATATGGGTGTTTGCAAACTAACTGTGTCACAATTAGCATCATTGTGACTCTAAGGGGGGGGGGGGGAGGGGTAAAGATTGGTGACGCTAAGGTGATAGTAAGATTGTCATTTGTTATTTAACGCTACTGGCAACAGTAGCTTGTATAGGAACTTGCTGCTTATACCTTGAAAAGCAGGGAAGTATTTAAGTTTAGATGCCACTAATCATCATATTCAGCTCAGTCACTAACTTACAGGCAGAGGCCTAACATTTCTTTGTCTGGGCTTCATGTACCTTCAACTCTATGTACGATTACCGTACCTGAATCTGAACACTGTCTTCGAACTTACCCAGCAGGGTTGCACGATACTTCAAATCCCACGTGTCTGGAGCGCATATCACAGGATTCTGGCTTTCAGTAGCCACTCATCTTGGAGCACCGATAATCTCAGTACATCAAGGTCTGAGTCTCACTTAAAAGCTCTCAAAATTGAAGACTGTAAATTGCACAACATAAAAGTAGGCACTTTTGACTTTTTGCACCCTGTTGGTGTTTTTAACTGTGGAGACTCTGGAGGAATATATAATAACTCCGGCCACAATTTTACGATCATTACTCTCGAAAGGAGACAGACACCGCTACCAAACTCGGAATGCAACACGTGCTGGAATGGAAGGTTCTAGAAGCAGACGGGTTCGCGCTTACGTAACGCATGCTGACGTACAGACCGTGTACAGGTAGGCGTGTCCGGGGAGTGCCTCCGTCCGGATACTCCCTGCAGTACCCTACATGTACACAGATTTGTGGTACTACAACTCTTGATCACATCAGAAGCCTTACTCAAGTGGGTAGGTGCTTGAGTTGGCTGGCTTGAGAAGAAGAATACCATATGGGTGTTTGCAAACTAACTGTGTCACAATTAGCATCATTGTGACTCTAAGGGGGGGGGGGGAGGGGTAAAGATTGGTGACGCTAAGGTGATAGTAAGATTGTCATTTGTTATTTAACGCTACTGGCAACAGTAGCTTGTATAGGAACTTGCTGCTTATACCTTGAAAAGCAGGGAAGTATTTAAGTTTAGATGCCACTACATAAGGACTATGCTACTAATGTGATAAAGAGTTGTTGTGTCCTTAATGTTGTGTGTGATATGCCTAGATACTATTGTGTGTCTATCGTGGTGGCACTGGCAGCTGAAGGTGGGCCCAATGTCCTCATCGATGTGCAACAGCTGCACACCTGCAGGGAGCTACATGTAGCTACCGTTGTCCACACTGCTGTGATTGCATGCTCCACAGAAGCACTCCCATTGTCCGCTCTCTTTAAAATACTATACATTACAGTCCAGCCTCAGTTGCTGCAGGAGGCAGCCATTAGACAACTTAAAGATATTGCATGGACCATGGGGGAATTTACAACACTGATGTGACCCCCACATGATTCGATAACCCGGGCAACATTAGCAGCTTCCATCCACCTCATCGACCAAGCACGTATTGTGGCAGCACCTCTCATTATCCTGATAATTGTATGCACAACCCTTTTCATTCTCGTTCCCTGACATCTACCTCAACCTCCTCCACGTGCAGCTGCCCAGTATCCCCTAAATTAGCAATGCATCCCCAATCCTTCAAACCAAGTGGGCCCCACATGCAAATTCATCCACAGGCCTCTGCCTTGACTCTGTATGTACCAGTATTTCTACCCCTGCGGTGGCACTCGCCCAGGGAGTGCCCAACAGCTCCACAGGGAGTGCCCAACAGCACCTCAGGGCATTTACTCCTAAATCGAACTTAAGGTGGACAAAGATTCATTTCCATCAACCTTGGAACCTGGATCTGAGAGTTCCTGAAATTGAGTTTTGCTGGGAAAAGCTGATAGATGCTCTCACGAATGACGATAATATAGATCCCAATGAGTGCTGTGTATGTTTCTGAGATGATAAAGTGGAGAAAACTGGTTTGGAGTGGGTTGAATGCATATGTTAAGTGATGACTACATAAGGACTATGCTACTAATGTGATAAAGAGTTGTTGTGTCCTTAATGTTGTGTGTGATATGCCTAGATACTATTGTGTGTCTATCGTGGTGGCACTGGCAGCTGAAGGTGGGCCCAATGTCCTCATCGATGTGCAACAGCTGCACACCTGCAGGGAGCTACATGTAGCTACCGTTGTCCACACTGCTGTGATTGCATGCTCCACAGAAGCACTCCCATTGTCCGCTCTCTTTAAAATACTATACATTACAGTCCAGCCTCAGTTGCTGCAGGAGGCAGCCATTAGACAACTTAAAGATATTGCATGGACCATGGGGGAATTTACAACACTGATGTGACCCCCACATGATTCGATAACCCGGGCAACATTAGCAGCTTCCATCCACCTCATCGACCAAGCACGTATTGTGGCAGCACCTCTCATTATCCTGATAATTGTATGCACAACCCTTTTCGTTGCAATCGCTAACAAGCTCTACCTCAACCTCCTCCACGTGCAGCTGCCCAGTATCCCCTAAATTAGCAATGCATCCCCAATCCTTCAAACCAAGTGGGCCCCACATGCAAATTCATCCACAGGCCTCTGCCTTGACTCTGTATGTACCAGTATTTCTACCCCTGCGGTGGCACTCGCCCAGGGAGTGCCCAACAGCTCCACAGGGAGTGCCCAACAGCACCTCAGGGCATTTACTCCTAAATCGAATTGGTAGAGACCAGCATGGAGAGCAGAGCAGGCTGAGGGAGACCATTCGTGTGTGGCAGGACAGAGTTCCTGAAATTGAGTTTTGCTGGGAAAAGCTGATAGATGCTCTCACATCGATGAAGATGATACGAAGATGATACGCTTGGCTAAAAGTATTTCTAAGCAATACCACATCAAGTGGAAAGAACAATAGACCTCTTAGTATACCCGGTAGCTAGATGCTTACATGTCTCCAAAGGTACGGTCCACGTTTTATATAGCCACTAATGATACAATAAGGAACATGAATCTCATTGCCAATCTTCTCCAGTCCTGGATTACAATGCAACCTAGCCTAGCCTTATGTACCCAGGCTTTGGTGCACAAAACAATTGGGTGGAGAGTGGAGCCTAGGAATGAGACTACTGGAGTTGAGGCTGGAGTACACATTAGTCTCGTTCCCAGTCCCTCCCTGTCACTTGCTGTACAATAGACTCCGCTTTTCATACTGTAAGCAACAAAAAAGCTGAAAGGATAGACTGGGAACAGAGTTGTTTTCGTACTGTAAGCAACAAAAGCTGGAGGGAGAAACTGGGAACGGAGCTAGGTACACACTGCTCTCAGAACTGAGAGAGTGATAATTATACACATATAATTCTATGTGGCTAGTACCTGTACTTCTCGGTCATGATGCAATGAGGGGGGGGGGGGGGGGGGCTTTTAGGAGCAGGAGCGTTAAACGTGGTCTTCTGTTCAATGCACGTGCGCACAAATAAGCACGTGCATAGATCATGGTGGATCCCCACCCATTATTTTTAACTGGTTCGATCCTGAGGCTCATTACGGCTCAGTATTTTTTGATGCGCTATCCATGGCTATCCTCACGGTTTATCCATATTGCAAGGTTACCTTGGCCACCATTGACTAAGTTAGGTACTGACAATCATCTTTTAAAGCAGTCCCAATGTCATGCTAGAGGTATTGTCCACAAACTTTACTATAGACTAAGTTACAAGTAGCCGACCCTACATGAAACACTCCATTTCTAGCACACTTTATGGCAAATTCAGATTCCTTACACCAATGATTCACTTTCCAGATTAAGTACGAGTAGCTCAGGGCCGTAGCCACCGGTCCGGTTTCAACCAGACCACTTTTCGGGACACCAAAAATTTCTTTTGACCGCTATATATGTGCGTTTACACGCAAGACATTTATTGCGGATTGAGCCACACCTTCTCAATTGCTGAGTATTGCAGCAGGTCGTTCAACTCCAGGTGTAGCCAGGGGGCGGTTCGATTGAACCACCGCTTTCGATAGCGCAGTAGTGAATGATCACACGTACGACACTCCGCCCACTTAATAATCCATTCCATCTCGATCACTGTCACAATGGCAAAGTAGGGACCTTTGCATGCCAAAGCATAAAGAAGTATCTTGGTATCGTATCAACAGAAAGTGCTGTTGTCAGCAATGCAGCTGAACGAGATGTAAGAGAGCGCTTCCTGGGCCGGGGTAGGAAACTTTTATAACTAGCCGCTTCGCAGCCTCTAATCAAACCTCCTGGAAGTTGGAGGTTGGCTACGGGCCTGGACTATTGCCTTAATAGCCCGCTTTGCCTTATCGGGCTCTTAGCAGAATACATGTACATACGTAGACTAGCCCCTACAGGGCATAGTTTCATGACTAAAACAATGCGATTAAGTAGCATGCATATGCATGGCCAGCTCTCGCTCTGTGCTGGCATGCTGGTGGTACTTCACAACTACACTGTTCAGGGAATAATTCGGGTGCATGGCACTCTGTTCTGGCATGCTGGTTTGGCAGACTGGGCACCGTTGCACCTGGGTCAATGCCTGTGATATACAGGGAAGATGAAGGGTGAAGGCAGTATCTCACGTGTATTAGTGATACATGGTGTTTATGATGGAGGAGACTTCCCGAAATCGCCGAAACGTTGGGTGTTTTGCCTTTTGGCAACTAAACAAGATTCGGAAAAAGACACACAACTTAAAGATATCGTAAGTACTGCATGGACCATGGGGGAATTTACAACACTGATGTGACCCCCACATGATTCGATAACCCGGGCAACATTAGCAGCCCCCATCCACCTCATCGACCAAGCACGTATTGTGGCAGCACCTCTCATTATCCTGATAATTGTATGCACAACCCTTTTCGTTGCAATCGCTAACAAGCTCTACCTCAACCTCCTCCACGTGCAGCTGCCCAGTATCCCCTAAATTAGCAATGCATCCCCAATCCTTCAAACCAACCTGGAGCTCCCCCACATGCAAATTCATCCACAGGCCTCTGCCTTGACTCTGTATGTACCAGTATTTCTACCCCTGCGGTGGCACTCGCCCAGGGAGTGCCCAACAGCTCCACAGGGAGTGCCCAACAGCACCTCAGGGCATTTACTCCTAAATCGAATTGCTAGAGACCAGCATGGAGAGCAGAGCAGGCTGAGGGAGACCATTCGTGTGTGGCAGGACAGAGTTCCTGAAGATGAGTTTTGCTGGGAAAAGCTGATAGATGCTCTCACAAGGATGCAGATGATACCCTTGGCTTAAAAGTATTTCTAAGCAATACCACATCAAGTGGAAAGAACAATAGACCTCTTAGTATACCCGGTAGCTAGATGCTTACATACTTTTTAGTGTCTCCAAAGATACGGTCCACGTTTTATATAGCCACTAATGATACAATAAAGAACATGAATCTCAGTGCCAATCTTCTCCAGTCCTGGATTACAATGCAACATTGCCTAGCCTTATGTACCCAGGCTTTGGTGCACAAAACAATTGGGTGGAGAGTGGAGCCTAGGAATGAGACTACTGGAGTTGAGGCTGGAGTACACATTAGTCTCGTTCCCAGTCCCTCCCTGTCACTTGCTGTACAATAGACTCCGCTTTTCATACTGTAAGCAACAAAAAAGCTGAAAGGATAGACTGGGAACAGAGTTGTTTTCGTACTGTAAGCAACAAAAGCTGGAGGGAGAAACTGGGAACGGAGCTAGGTACACACTGCTCTCAGAACTGAGAGAGTGATAATTATACACATATAATTCTATGTGGCTAGTACCTGTACTTCTCGGTCATGATGCAATGAGGGGGGGGGGGGGGGGGCTTTTAGGAGCAGGAGCGTTAAACGTGGTCTTCTGTTCAATGCACGTGCGCACAAATAAGCACGTGCATAGATCATGGTGGATCCCCACCCATTATTTTTAACTGGTTCGATCCTGAGGCTCATTACGGCTCAGTATTTTTTGATGCGCTATCCATGGCTATCCTCACGATTTATCCATATTGCAAGGTTACCTTGGCCACCATTGACTAAGTTAGGTACTGACAATCATCTTTTAAAGCAGTCCCAATGTCATGCTAGAGGTATTGTCCACAAACTTTACTATAGACTAAGTTACAAGTAGCCGACCCTACATGAAACACTCCATTTCTAGCGCACTTTATGGCAAATTCAGATTCCGTACACCAATGATTCACTTTCCAGATTAAGTACGAGTAGCTCAGGGCCGTAGCCACCGGTCCGGTTTCAACCGGACCACTTTTCGGGGCACCAAAAATCTCTTTTGACTGCTATATATGTGCGTTTACGCGCAAGACATTTATTGCGGATCAAGCCACACCTTCTCAATTGCTGAGTATTGCAGCAGGTCGTTCAACTCCAGGCGTAGCCAGGGGGTGGTTTGATTGAATCACCGCTTTCGATAGCGCAGTAGTGAATGATCGCACGTACGACACTCCGCCCACTTAATAATCCATTCCATCTCGATCACTGTCACAATGGCAAAGTAGGGACCTTTGCATGCCAAAGCATAAAGAAGTATCTTGGTATCGTATCAACAGAAAGTGCTGTTGTCAGCAATGCAGCTGAACGAGATGTAAGAGAGCGCTTCCTGGGCCGGGGTAGGAAACTTTTATAACTAGCCGCTTCGCAGCCTCTAATCAAACCTCCTGGAAGTTGGAGGTTGGCTACGGGCCTGGACTATTGCCTTAATAGCCCGCTTTGCCTTATCGGGCTCTTAGCAGAATACATGTACATACGTAGACTAGCCCCTACAGGGCATAGTTTCATGACTAAAACAATGCGATTAAGTAGCATGCATATGCATGGCCAGCTCTCGCTCTGCGCTGGCATGCTGGTGGTACTTCACAACTACACTGTTCAGTGAATAATTCGGGTGCATGGCACTCTGTTCTGGCATGCTGGTTTGGCAGACTGGGCACCGTTGCACCTGGGTCAATGCCTGTGATATACAGGGAAGATGAAGGGTGAAGGCAGTATCTCACGTGTATTAGTGATACATGGTGTTTATGATGGAGGAGACTTCCGAAATCGCCGAAACGTTGGGTGTTTTGCCTTTTGGCAACTAAACAAGAGTCGGAAAAAGACACATCCTGCCACTGCCACGTGCTGAGACCACTACCGCTGCAGCCAACGATCGTTCAGACATCGATTCGCTAGTGGGTCTAGGGAGACCTGAATTCAGGAGCGCTGGATACGTTTGCTTTATGCCAAATGGAGAAGAAAAGTGACTGCCGTACAAGAGTGGTGATGAGACCTTGCTTCGGAAAGTTTGCTGGCCAGTGGTTAACGTTCGATTTGCGGAGAAATGAATCCATGGTCTGGGATAGTATTAAGCTATGATGTAGCAGCTTCAAGTGCATTGTCACAGCCCAATAGTACAAACTGCGCAAGGAAAATCGTTGCCAGTGTCATCATAAGATACATGTAGTATCACCTTCCTTCTTCAACGGCCAACATCAGTACCGATTCTACCTATCTTCAGACGAGTGGTCGAAGATTTTCTAATTAGGTAAATTATTCCAGCGAGAATCTTAAGTCATAAAAATAATGACGAGGCAAAGCTTCATTTATGAACAAGCACTTGAGGACCATGAGTCCCATGGATGAGACACTGGCATTTTGCTAGCATCTGGGCTTATGAGGGAAGCAGGGTGCTGAATCAATTCATGCTGACGTTCATCAGCTGGAGGCTCAGTTTAGAGGAATTTTTAGTCCATTAGATATATAGTGTCCATAGATTATGATAGTGTCTGAGTTCAACTTGGAGTCCTCTCCTGGACAGTAGCCACAGCCCAAACAGTACAGAAAGAGGCCCAGGGAATCATAGACTAGAGCCTGCTTTGTATCATCCACAAAAAAATAAGTAAACTTTTGATTGATTGAAGTAGTTACGTTGATCCTTCCAAAGAGATACTTGGCAGCTCCAGAAGCGCTTCGGGTTCGACACGGCAGCATCACCAATTCAGGCAAGGGCGCCTTAGCGTTCAGAGTCATAACTCCGGTGTTGGTAGTCAGATTTTACTTGCGTTTTCAATAAAATCAGTTTTCAGTCTTCTTCAGTCAACTGATTTCAGAATGGCCGGTACACTCACCCTCCAGGATTGTCACACTTCAAATGTGTAATAGTCTCAGATTCATACAGATCGAAGCAATTGGTGAGCTTCTCACCTCACTACGTATGTGTATGTAGGAGCCCCACCCAGGGAAGCCTGGGTCATGTAAGCTGAAAGCAGGATGGAATTTCAGGTTTCAGGTGAGGGCTCTAACCTGAAAAGCCTTAATTCACCTGAAACCTGAAATCTGAATAGAATTTCAGGTGAGGGCTCTAACTTGAAAGCTGAAACCAACATCTAAATTTCACGTTTCAGTCATCAATGAAAGCTGAAAGCAGATTGACCGAAAAGTACACTGACCATTTATACTTCTCGTTTGTAATGATCTGGCTGAGGTCCTCTTCCGAGATTGTGTCCAGGCATATATGTGGTCTTCCACCACTTCTTCGGCCATTTTCAGGCTTCATTTGATGGTTGCTTCTCTTCTTCTCTAGGCACAGTAGTTGTGAGTGGCAGTCTGTGTAACTCAGCTGTATTAACTTGAACAAAATGTTCGCACATCTCCATCAGTGAGCAGGTAAAAAGGACAACATTATTGGCAAACCTTTGTAAATACCTAGGTAACCCCCCGCTGTAAAATTCACGTAATACCTGTAATTAACCTTTAACCTTGCTACAGTGGGTGGGACTGAAGCTAAACACACTGTCATGTTGAGGCTGGACCCTCTGAAGTACAATCCACCCCTCAGCCTCAATTAAGCTCAGCTCCCCAGCTTATTATCTTTGATTGCTGCCTGTGATCAGTAAACTGATGTATAATGGTATTTTGAACTGACACTGTATGTGACTTTCAACCCTGAAAAGTGGCGGTTATACATGTACCGGTAGTCACGGATGATGGGAGATTTCCCAATTGGTCGTTTTTTTTTACACTTTGTGAAATAGCTACTTGCTTGAATTCAGTAACTTGTGCAAGTTGAGTGACGTAGTCATGCTTGGTGATTAGATTACAAACCTACCTAGTTGTGTCAGCTAAAGTGGTGCCTACGAATGTTCCACTTGCAAATATAGGTTACCTTTTCTACCAAGCTGCAGATTATACTACTCTGAACAGAATTTGTCAAGACTGGAGGATCTTGCTGGCCCGTTGGACCAAAAGGCTTGGTACTGTTGAATGCAATATATGAAGAAAAATCCTAGCTCATTTAAACTACCAGTCATGCTTTGTTTATGTATAACAAAGTTTATTGCGATAGCAGTAGTCACAGAACTACTATTTGTAAAAATGTACTCATACTTTACGCACAATACATGTATAGCCTTCTCTAATTGGCCTATTTTGTCTGGAAAATGTCATGTGATCAAGTTCACAGCATTTGACCGTGAAGTGGCTGCATGAATGGCAACAGTTGACGGTGTTGAGCTATATCCATGGAAACAAATCATCATTGCTCATCTCTTGTCAACATTTACAACCATTGCTACAATGCGAAACTGCAGACTGAACAGATACACCCATTTTGGAATATAAAAACACTTTTCCAGACACGTTTTGAAGGCACAATATGAAATTATATGGCCTTATTTATATTAGGCATAAATATAACATACGTTTGATTCTCTATTTTGTATTGGCAGATGAATGTGCCCATGGCAAAGTTAACAGCACCGAAAATTGTTTCATGTATGTTCACATGTGACTATTGAAACGACTATTTCAAATACAGAAACATGTCGCTTGACAGCAGTACCAAATTGTTTCATGTACATGTATTTACTAGTTCACGTGTGACCACTGAAACTACTTTTAGAACACAAAACATGTCACTTGTCAGCTGCACAAATTGAAATTGTTTTATGTGCTTACGTTCACATGTGCAAACCACTTTAACCTTTTCAAGTTTATATATGACTACTGAAATTACACTCACAACAACCATTTTGTGTACAAGACATCACTTGACAACAGTACTAATACATGGAAATGTTTTCATGTTGACTACTGAAATGTTATACGACCACTTTAAATACAAAAACATGTCACTTGACAGCAGTACCAATAATCATTTCATGTTCATATGTCATTGTGACTAATAAAATTACATTTACAACCATTTTGAATTAATACAAGACGTGTCACTTGACATCATGCAGCAGTACCAAATCGTTTCACATAATATGTTCACATGTTGCTACAAGGGTGCACTGCATAAGGCTACAGCATTCACTTTTGGCTGATAAGCCCTTACCTTATCTCTGTAACTTGTTTGGCATCCCTACCAAGAGGAGGAATTCCCAGCAGTCCTCAGCAGAAGGAACCTGCCCTGACTGGTTGTTCTCTTCAAAGTACATGGAAATCGTTTGATGTAATTTTCTCCTCTTTGAAGGACACTTCTCTACTTCCAAGTAGCTGGAGGGCCTGGAATCCCTTTAGGCATCTCTCGCTGAATTTGTTAGCTTGGTAGTACCTAACTTGAGTCTTCCGGGAATGAGACATTAGGGAGGCCACCCTCCCCTACTCCTCTTTAGCCAAGTGCTTCGCTGCAAGCGTCGTCGCTGCCTGATGCTGACTTGCTGTTGTAGTGGGTAGAATCCAGCCATACTTTGGCCAAGAGTCTGTATTTGCCTCGACAGGCAATCAATTTTCCTCCCCTTGACATTGGAGAATATTAGCTCACTACCTGGTATCTTACTGCTGGAGCCTGCATGATTTTTGTCTCGTTCGTCACAATCATTTGTGCCTGGCCTGTCTTGTGGTCCTTTACTGAGAGCATCCTGGAGGTCTATTTTGCCCATCCAGTCATTCTCCTGAATCACGTCCTTCACACTGGCGATGCTTTCCATCTTGAAATGAGAGATCTGAAGGTACGTGTTCAGTTTCTTTAGATTGGCAATCAATAGTTTAAGCATATAAACTATATGTTTATAACTGAACTAAACAGCACTACACCTAGACAATTTGGTAGTCACTTGCAGGAATAGAGAGGGTCCTGGCATTCCTATACTATAACTGCATAATAAAACAAAACTGCAACAGTTACAAACAACACTACCTGAGGCTGAGGCTGAGCCTTGTGCTTCCTCCTCTGCCACATTTAATTTAGACCTGTTCATTTCAGGAGCCTCAATATTTTCCACTTTATGTCTACACCTCAAAATGCTTGGCCTCATTCCCAAAGATTGCTCAGACAGATTGCCCAGTTTCCTGAGTGCAATAAATTTATGAGGTGTTCACTGTACAGTAACGTGCCTGTTTTTATGTGTAAATATGCTTCATAGGTATCAACAAAGGGCTGGCATTGGTGGAAGCAGAGGACAAAACGAGAAAATTTAACTCACTGTACATTGTAAATACATCACGCATGATGATGCTGACTTGCTGTCGCAGTGGGTAGAATCCAGCCATACTTTTGGCCAAGAGTCTATATTTGCCTTGACAGGTGATCAATTTTCCTCCCCTTTACTAGCTCACTACCTGGTATCTTGGAGTATAGGAACTTCATGTACTGCTGGAGCGTGCATTATTATTATCTCGTTCGTCACAATCGTGCATGCCCGGCCTGTCTTGCGCTCCTTTACTGAGAATCTAAGGAAGGTATTCCTTCCCTCCTTTGTCTCACACGCTTTCAACATCTCACCTATCTTCATTGAAACAATTGCTCCTAGCCTGTGGTGGTAAGCAGCTAGATCTTCTACTTAAGCATGTAGCTGCTAATATGGTGTGGGCTGAAGAGCCCTGTAGCAGAAATTTTCTGTATTTCAGAACAAATGGCAGATGCCTTTTTGAGGCTAAGGCAGTGGCCATGTTTTGAATTAAAGTACTGCCTTAACTTGATCAGAAAACTTGTGAAGGTGCTTCATGGTATTTGCACCTGTTACGCTTCTACATACGGCAGCTAGGATTCAATTTGGAGCACATGTTCTTCCAGCGGTTTTAAATGATGCTAGCCATTCTTGGCAAAGAGCCTAAGATGACTGATACATAGTCTAGCTAAAAGTGTCTTAAAAGTACCTCCATTTGCATTATACATGCTTGTTTAATTCTAGCCTCTTTCATGTCTTTATGTGTGCAGCTTTCCCAGCTACGTATATCCCGGCTTTTCGAGGAGCTCTGTGAAGTAAGAGGAAACCATGTTTGGACACTTACATACCAACAAAGTCCCTGAGTTTGGTATTCTTTGCCTCGTATTCCTTCATGAGCTGCTTTATTTTGACGTTGCTGACAATCTCGTTCAGTAGCCCATAATTGAGGAAATCCCAGTAGAATTAAGAACAGATCTTCAACATTCGGAGTATTGATGATGTCTGTAAGTTAAGAATGTAATATATACACTAACACAGGAGCTTTGTGATGCAAAAACCTTTAGCTATGAAACATTCCTTTGCTACATGTACATTATGGAACTGGTCCTCCATGGCATATGTACTACTTAGTGTCGTCCCCAGGCTCTCCCCTTGAATAATTGTAAAATGGGAGAGGACCTGGTATCTTTTCTCACGTAATTAACTTACTGAATTATACGTGGATTCGGAC
Organism: Phakellia ventilabrum; assembly: GCA_963921505.1. NCBI lineage: Eukaryota > Metazoa > Porifera > Demospongiae > Axinellida > Axinellidae > Phakellia > Phakellia ventilabrum. The sequence goes on from OY997390.1 coordinate 2,768,884, forward strand.
TGATCAAAATACGTATGAGAAATATACGTAGATTTGCTGCATTTCCTCATTATTTGAGAACTGCAGCTGTACCCACCTATACACAATTAAGCCTCTTTTCAACCCTGAATGTCACTCACATAAGAAGCGATGCCAGGCTCTCCCCTGTTTAGGGAAGGCCTGGGGGCGAGGCTACATATGTACAGGTAGGTGTTTGTTAGGTTCTGCAGTTGCCACTCGGTTGTCTGGTGGCTGGTCACTGTGGGTGGCAGAGACAGTTGCCCCTGAGCTTGAATGGTCACCTGCATATCAAGTATAGAATCTACGTTAATCACATACCACAGAATTGGGATAATAAGCACGCATAGAAAGCAAGCACTCTATCAATTGAATTACAGCAACCGCATCTGTTAGTAAGCACCCATAAAAGAGTAAGCACCCCACATATAGGGGTAGACAGATTATGCTCGAAAATCTACCTGTTATGCTCTGCTGCACTGCTCCAAAAATGTACTGATTACGCTCAACATATGCCCCAATTATGCTCGTTAAATTATCAACTGTGATTATCTTACCCGAAAACTCACTCTCTCTTTGCGCCACCCACACTCACACCTTTCTGATCGCGTTGAGCAAGTTGGCTTTGCACCAGTGTCTTGCGTATCGTTTACTCTAACTTTCAGACAGCATAGAGGCTCAAAGTTGGCTAAGTAGTGACATTGGTGAAGAAGTAGTTGCCTGTAAGCTGCTGCCAGCCGCTTGGCTCTTGCTGACAGTGCTAAGATTGATAGTCGTCGCCATCACGGAATTGCCACGTGGCCAAGTTTCCGCAAAACTTTAATAACATGACGTAATTTCCTAAGACTATTACGCTTGCATTATGCTTGATGCTTTTGTGTACCTATTATGCTCATTTTAATACCAGCATAATCCGCGCACCCCTACCCACATAAAAAGGCACCTATTACTCTCCAAGTTGTTAGGTTGGTGCTGACTAATGTCCGTCGTTCTTCGCAACGAGATGTGCATATGCAGCTCGTGAAGCGATTAAACCATCCAGAAGAGAACTTGAAATCAGCTTCAGGGTAAAGTTCGCGCATCAGTTGAGTTAATCGAGTACAAAACCACCAGTGCTTCACCTTCAGACCTTTACTTCTACGTAAGTTTCTTAAAATCTTCATGAAGCTTCGTTTCAACATCGGGCCAAAATGCTGTTCGATCACTGCCAATTTGGTTGGCTTCTTTTCTGCCTTCCTCGATCTTCTCCTCGTTGGCAGTCCATCTGTGAAGGCACTTCTTATCCATTCCAAATTTCTGTGCAGTTTAGTATTTGTTTCTACCATTCTTGTGATAGTACTTCAAAACTTCCAGCTTCTACTCACGTGGATACTGTCGCCTCTTGCTCTTCTCAGTGACTAAGCTTAGATCGTTGGCTTAGGCCATCTGTAAGACTGCAGGAGTACTCACTCACGATAACTCTTCGACACAATCAGCACTCTGCACACATTTTCAGACTTTGCGCTTTAAATCACATTCCTGTCTACAAATTACCTCGTTTTCTTGTGCACGTGCTCAGTACAATGATCAGCACCTGAAGGAGTGTGGAGACTGGAAATGCCATGCAAGATTCATGAATGATCTTGCCAGAATTTTGAACATTTCTTGCAAGACTAGCACCTCAGATCTTGCAATAATCTTGCAAGAACCTTACAAGCTCTTGTAAGGTTTGTCTTTCATGTACTTGCATGTTTCATGCAAGATTCATGCAAGGAGTTCGTGCACAATCCATGCAAGGTTCATGCATGATTCATCCAAGGTTCTTGCATGGGTTTTACACACAATATCCCATAATAGGTAGAAACTGTTAATGGCAAGTTAATAATACAGCAATGCAAATGTAATTACAAGGAAGTACAAGTTTTAAGTAATACAAGATTAGTTAGTTGAGTACAATGCACTTGTAAGTGTCTCTACACTTTTGGTTTCTATTCTTCATTAATTCTTTTTGGGAAATCTTTGGTTGACACATTCTAAGTGGGCAAGCAAAAGTGTGACTGCTTATCGAAATTACTGTTAGTTACAAATCAGTGCATAATTGGGCAGCTTCATTCAATAGCCAAAAGGTAATACAGTTAGTGCCCACTTACCAAGCACCCAGAGCAACTTTGTCGCTATTCAGTGCCGGCTTTTCACTCTTGGGTGAGGTAAACAGGAGCGAGTTTTTCAGCTCTTCCCGATTGAATAACGTGTCCAGCAGAATTTGACCACTGCAGTCTAGGCCTTTTGATGAATCCACCCGGCACGTTCCTCGCCCTGCACTCTGATCTCAAATGCAGGCCCTTGCACTTACCTTATGCACACATGTACATACGTGCATGAATAGAAGTGGCACTTTGAGCCCTCTGGCTTGTAGAAAAGCCTACAAATCGGTACTGGGGGACGCACAGGCGGGATTGAACTGGGCTGGAACACATGTGGGGGTACATAAGGAGGATCAAATCCTGCCGTCCCTAGAACAGGCCCCAGTTGTGGATATGCCATCCCCTGCCATGCTTCCGGACACTGCTTTGTGGCATGGAAATTGTGGTGACAATATACGCGGCTGAACCTCGGTGGTTTAACTGAGAACCAACTTCTTCAACTCAACATGTTGCATAGACATAGTATTTAGAACAAAGGACACAAAAGAACAGTATGCACATGCACAGAAATCCAGTACAATGATTACATAATATGAGGTAATGCATGAATATACCACACACTTCCCTGACAATTTAGAAGTCAATAGAATCCTTAAACAGGAGTTGTGATACAAAAAAAACAAACCAAAAATGAAAGTGTAAGAGTCCATGGTGATAGTTTACATAAGCCTATCTGGAGGCCTATGTTCTCGCTCGGGATAACGACGATATCGATTCGACGATTCGGCAGACGATGGTGAACGCTCGGTATCATTATCGGACGGATCGGAAAGTTCAACTTGCTCAGTAGTCACGGGTAATGTCCAATCAGCATCAGGAACCTGAGGTTGCTCCACAGTGACGGGTGTATCACTGAGACCACGCAAATGGTCCACGTGGCGTTTCCACAATTGGTCACCGACTCGAACAAGATAGCTAAGTGGAGCAAGCTTCTTCACAACCACTCCTGGCACCCAGGGTGTTCCTGGCCTTAAATTCGGACCATCACTTGCTGACCTGTTTGGAGCTCTCGTCGACGAGCGTGTCTGTCATAGTCAGCCTTCTGTTGTGCTTGCTTGTCACTGACTCGTTTGTGGCAACTGGGTGTCAGGAGGTCAAGTCTCGTTCGGATCTTTCGTCCCATGAAGAGCTGACTCGGTGTCTCATTGGTGGTAGCATGAGGCGTTGTCCTGTAAGTTAGGAGGAAGCTTGACAGTCGCTGTGACAAAGGAACTGTTCCTCCTTCTCCAGCCTTCATGGCCTTCTTACAATTGGAACTGGCTCACCGGGTAATGGGTAGGGTGGTTGGGAGATGGAAGAGGGGGTGGTGTATGCCTATTAAAGGGGGGCAGCAGTATGGAGAATCGCAGAGGGTGCACAGTTGGTACGTCAGCACAGGGACTGTTGTAGCACTTGGGGGACTGATGGGGACTGATGCAGTTTGCAGGTGGCGACTGATAATGACTGGCAGCACACTGGATGCGTTCTTGAGGGCAGCAAGTGGCGATAGTATGGCGATGTTGGTTGTAGTGGCGACGGATTCACAGCACACTTGGTCTGCACAGGCTCGAGGACTGAGACTGGAGAAGCTAGTAAGTTTCAGCAAGGGCAAGGCAGGGACTTGGTTGTTATTTCGAGTACTTTTGGTGAGTTTGTACTACAACAATGATCAGGCTCGCATATACAGGGGATGCAAAGGCAGCAAGAATGATGCTGCTGCACTGAATCTCTGCCTCTGGAACAGGTTTAGCTAGTTTTACAGATCCCATGACTGCCAATCAGCTACCACCAACAGACTTGACAGCTACACATTATCTGACCACCTTCCCAGAGGGTCCCTGGGAATGCTGACCACCTGTGGCATGACCCGATCACATGCTGGGCATTTCCTTGGGACATGCTATGTGTTAACTGGCATTTAGATGAAGCCCAATGCCAATTTTTACCTCTCTTTCTCTGGTAGGTTTGCCCCTTCACGTTGTAACAATTACAGCATTCCCTTTCGTTTCTACACTCTCTCTGTGGAGGATACTTTATTCACTGTATGCGTTTCGATATACTTTCAACCACTCCACGGATTGCATCTGTGCTGGACATGCTACACAACAAGTAATATTATATACATCACACTTAAAATAAAATTCAAAACAGGCTAAGGAGACAGCAGTTGGGAGACCATCTTTATATGATTGGTGGCACATCTGTTTGTACGTGCTTCTGCTTCAGAGCTTCAGGAGCTTCATGCCCTATGCTGAAGAGAGCCACCCAATACAAGAAAATGTTACTCAAATAAACAAAAATATAAACAGAAAATGTAAATTAGTCCATGACTATTAAAGTGTCATGCGATAAAAGACTGTCAACAAGGTTGGAGGTGGGACTGTATAACTCTCAATGCCTGCAGCAACTACATGTAAGGAAGAGAACACTAATGCGTGCAGATAATAATTATGCACAACGCTGCGTGCCGTGGCGTGATAGTGTAAGCGCTAGCATGTGCGATAGTGCTTTTGATTTTGCAAGCACGACGAATCACAAACGCATACAAGCGTCTCTGCACGCATTGCTGATGTGCTGATTGGTCAACATTATTTCAGCGCCAATCTGCGCTAACAAGTATAGGAACTCTGAGACATGGCATGTAAATTACTTACCAGCTAGCATTGCCTTGATTAGTGCTAGTCTGATCAATTCTTTGGTGTGTATCCCAACCCTGAGGGAGTGAATAGTGTATGGTCATTGGGCATCAGCCAGCTGGACCTCCAGCAGGGTAGCCACTGGACATTAGAGCCGGCTGGTCCTCTAGCAGGGTAGCCACTGGACATTAGAGCCGGCTGGTCCTCTAGCAGGGTAACCACTGGGCATTAGAGCCGGCTGGTCTTCTAGCAGGGTAGCCACTGGGCATTAGAGCCAGCTGGACCTTTAGGGGTAGCCACTGGGCAAGGAATGGCCACTGGGCCTCCGCCAGAAATGGTCACTGGGCATTAAAGCTGGCTGGACCTCTAGCAGGGTAGCCACTTGGCATTGGTACTGGCTGGGCTCCTGAGGGAAATGTCCACTGGGCCTTATGGCCGGCTGGGTTTCTAGCAGATATGATCACTGGGCATTAGAGCCAGTTGGACTTCTGGCATTTACTGGCGGAGAAATCCCTTAACAACAGTAGACCACTTCCAGCATTGATTTGTAAGCACCCCATGAGAGCAATAATATTCCTGATGCCTTTAAAAAGCTTAGTAAAAAAAAATTCCGCGCTACGGGCACTGGGCTGCTTCACAGTCTGACTCCTTAAATTTCAGTTCCCCCCCCACTTTTTTCATGCTTCCGCCATTAGTCATACTGCAACCCCCCTTTTCAAAATCCTAGATCTGCCTCTGAACAAGAACTATTATCCATACCTGCTGGTAGAACTGGGAGGTTAAGGTGGATTGGTACTACTGTTGTTGTACTGGGATGGGGACATACGTAGCCCGCGGTAACACTGGATTTGTGGAACCTGAGCTCTGCGTACCGTAACCAGACCGTCGTCGACCATTTGGCGCCAACAGGTTTTAAACTCATTTCAGCAAACAGACAGCCCTACAAAGTCCTCAGCAGATTCTGGGAGCCCTTTTCCTTGCTAAGAACCGTAGAGAATGGTGAAGGCAGTGGTATATCGAGTCTTAGGATGACGACAATCACAGAGCAATTCTACTACATCTTTTGAGCTAAATTTTTTAGGCCAAAGGTCTATTGCGTGACAACCAAACTTATGGCAACATATGTAATCTTTGAACTTGCTGTGAATACCATTACATTAGGCCAACTACACTGTCATATACAAGCCTTGCAATGACATGGGACTTTATTGACCCATCACCTGTTTCATAATGCTGCAATTTCTCCCCAGTGCAGTACCATCCATATGCGTGGATCTTCTTTGGCAAATTATGCAATATACTGCCACTTCAAGCCTTAAAAATGCAGTTTGTCGTACCGTAAAAACAAAATTCCCTAGATTTGGTCCAAATCTTGCCCTAATCCCTAAACTGCATCCCTTAGTCTAGGGACATTTCCCTAGCTCTATGAACACTGCTAGCTAGGCCATAGCAATATCAGTGCATTGCCCAGCCAATTATTAGTTACCATCGCAACAACAAATTACATTACTGTGGTAGGTCTAGTTAACCCTGTGTCTCAAGGTAATAGACAGTGAAGTGTCTATTAGCCTCAACCTTGGTACCTGATGTGTATGTGGCAATCATGGGTCCTTATTCCATTGCGTAGTTCAATTATTGCGTCACCGTGTTCAAAGCGCTGTATCTCTCTGAACTTCCATTAAGTGTAGGGCTCATACGTGCTGCGTAAAAGCCTCACACACTAAGGCTTCTACATAGGGAGTAGTTTTATTTCAGGGTGTGAGAATTATTGAAGCTAGTTATTAATGGTTATCAGTTTGGGAAGTGAATTTACTGTAGCTAGAATGAGACGGTGTCATTAACATTAATGGGACGAGCATTTAATTTCATTCCTTCTTTAGATGTATCTGTACGTTGGCAGGAGAAGAACAGTGGGCATTTTCAAGACAATGATCAGAGCAAGGGGTGAGAGGCACCACTTCCCTCATGATTACAGCTGTGTTGTTACCTCTCTCTAGCTACATTTGAATACACTCTTGCCTTCTCTCTCTTCGGCTGCAGCATCTCTTTCCTTTGGGTCTCAATTCACCTCTCAAGTACAGTCATGCTTATAATTAGCTACATGTAATCTGACTGTAACAGACTATTAATTGCTGTACATGTTCACAGTGATGTAACTAAACACACAACAATTATTATTTTATGGACATTTTGAGTAACAATAGTGGAACTCTGCCTCTACTACTAGTATAGGAACCGGCTTTAGAAGTATCATCAGTATGAATGGAAATGTGATATTTCACGATCAAGGTTTGGTGTAGGATTGCACCAACATACATGGTTACACTTTTAATACTGTATAGCAGGTTATTTTCATGGGATGCCAATTTTTGTTATTTTCGTGGTCAACCGACGAGTCACGAAATTTTCCACCCATGAATTTTACGATCGGTTACATGTGCTGTACAAAGTTGAGCAGACTAGGCGCTAAGTCGGCTTTCACCGTAGCTCTCTATAGTACCTGTGTCCCGTTGACAATGCCCTGGATCCACAGGGTCCTTTGTCACAAGCCGCCCTTCATGTTGTGATTAAAAAAAGCAGAGGCGATATCAAATGAAAAAGCGAGGCCCGTACCTCTCCATTACCACAGCGGTATGGTAGTTCTTCTCAACTATTGGCCTCCCATAATTCCTTTACTGTAGCCTCTCATGCACGACTCAATGCTGAAACGCTCCAACTCTCTCATGCAAAATCGAACCACGTGTACTAAGTCAAAAATTCATATTACGTCATCGCATATTCGTGAGCGAATTTAGAACCACGAAAATTATTTCAACGACCTCTCAAGCTTTTTACGAAAATTTGCACCCACGAAAATAACCCGCTATGCGGTACGACTCATGCTGTGCTATTTCATTTCTTTAGCATAAAGTGATACACGTACGTACAATGTTCCATATGTAGAAAGTCAAAAAAAATGGGGTTACAACTACTTTACCCAATATACGTAAAAACATCAAGAAAATAGTGGACATAGACAATGAGAAGCCATACATGTACGGTGCAGATGAAAAAATGGTTACAACGCAATACGTGTCTTAGGTCATCCTTGACCTATAGCTACATGTAGCTATATTGTAAAGGCTTCACTATGGGTTTAGAGGCGAGTGGAGACCAGCAGGAGACCACGAGAGACTACTGGTGCTCTCCACTGGTCTCTGGTAGTTTCCACTGATCTCTGGTGGTCTCCCCTGGTCTCTGGTCCTCTGTACTGGTCTATAGTGTCTATACCAGTCTCGGCTAGTCTCTATTGGTCTCTAGTGTGTCCACATGGTCTCTAGTAGTCTCCACCAGTCTCAGCTGTCTCTACTGATCTCTGGTGGTCTCCACTGGTTTCTTCTATCTCTACAGTTTCCAATAGTCTGGGTAGTTTCTTGGCAATCACTAAATCGTCAGTATGGTCTGCAGTGGTAATTGGTTTCTAGTTACTTATTATAAGGACTGTTTATTGTGTGTGCATTGAATCAGAGTGGAGACCAGACAGGTGGAGACCACCAGAGATCACTGGAGACTGGGGGGAGACCACAGAGACTACAAAAGACTATAGAGACCACCATTTTAACAATTAGTTATGATTAATTACAGTACACAAATAGTTGGTGCTTGCAACACTAAGTAGGAGCCACAACTACAAGGTATGAAGTATGTGCCTAGCCATTTGGCAACTCAAATTTCAGATCAGTTAGCATAAGGTTGGATTTGAAAAGGCGTAACTCATAAAGTCTATTATAAAGTTTGAGTAGCCTCATTTCTGGTCTCCATTTCCGGCTCTTTTTTGCATGACATTGTATTACATGTACATGCACATGCAAAAAAAGGTGCATGTGAAAACGTTGGAAGTGGAGACTGGCTAGATTAACCTAAATCCAAAGGGTTTAACCTAAAGGCTATGAAGCCATAAGTATACAAGTGATCATGTGACCCAACCCAGTTTAATTATCCTTCATTATTGGATGAAGTGTCTTAAATGTAACCTAAATGAATTGAATTGAATTATGTATCTCTGTACAGTACAGGTAATCTGGAAGGTCTTACTTTCACCACTTTACGACTACTTGCTATTTAGATTGTAGTGTCTCATGAACTGAATGAAACGACAGTGCTACAGACGTATTCAGTACATTTTGAACTTTTTGATATTTAGGTTAGTATACTGCAAATTGAAAGACATTATCCATTCATTGATGCATGAAGATGATCAACCATACGAGAGTAAATTGTGAGAAAGTGGGTTTGGTCACATGACTTCTTGTAGACGTATGGCTTCACATAGCACCTCCATTCAAAAACTACTTTAGGCACATTATAGCCAAATTTCTTGGAGTTAAGAGCTCAAATTAGAATCTATACTAAGCTGCATCTTTTCAACCCCTCTTCCCTCTATCAACTTGGGTAGCAGAGTCTGAAAGAGGTGATTTTGAGGCACCAAACGCTTAGGCACATTTTCATCACAAGCTAAGGTTTTAAAATTGGCCTGTAGGTCAGGCATATACTAACCTATCTTTTACCCAAATTTGAAATCCTTACCAATCCCAAAATATTGCTATTTTTGTTGACCATTTTCTTGGCTTCTGTATTTGCTATATATGGGAAAATATCAATTTGGGAAAACCACTCCAAACAATATTTTTGATGCATATTGGGGTATAGTAAAGTGGTTATAAGTCTAAAATTCAAAATGTACTGACTATGTCAGTATATAGCACTGTAGGTAGCAGGTGAATTTTGCATGGGTGGGAACAGACTCTGTTATGTACATTCCTAAGACAACCAAGGATGGCTACAATTCTTGTAGCTACTGGCGTATTAACTTAAGGTGTAGGCATAGTTAACAGACGGTCTGTAGTATCTATGTAGCTTAACTATATGGCTGCTTCTTTCGCACTGACATTAAATTGCTATAATTGAAGTGCTGAAAATATGCATGACAGTATGAGACATTTATAGGCCTGGGTCTTGTACTATTCCCGGTATATTGCTACAGAACAAACCATAATTTTTATCATAATAATATTATAGGCTCCCTGAGTTTGCTCCACTGAGCTAATGTTGATGTCTCTAAATGAGAGCTTTCTTCATGTCACAAGGCCCTCAGCTATTGTCACTTGTGCAAAAAAAATGCAGAGCGGAGCCCAACCGTGAACAAGGCTATGTCAAAGCCATTCCAAATTATATTCTCTATGTGTGTAATGTACAATATTAAACATCCTGTACAACATAATATGGAACACTATTCTAGCTAGATACATATTCTAAGACTTCAATGTGTTGACAAGTTTGGCTAGTAAACTTCTTCCATTGCTAGCTTCCAGAGCATCTGTAGAAAAAAGAAAAGAGGCAGTAATTTGATTCGCCTATTGCAGTCCTCTATTACTAAGTCAAGTGGTGTGTGTGGTTGGAAATAAGTCAAAAGATATAGGGATGGGAATCCGTAAAAGTATTGTGGTGTCATTCCTACCTTGTTTGGGTGCTTTTTGGTGATTCCATCCCTATATGTCATTTCATTTTTAAAATGTTTTTTTTGTGTGACTTGTTTCGGTTCTTGTTTTTTTTAGGGAAAAAAGTATGGTAGCAGCGCTGCAGCTTGTAGCTATATAGAGCTACTTGGCAGTATAAAGCTAACTCAGGTGGATGATCGATAGCTAAACTGTACACGATGTCATTCACAACTAAATTGTGGAGTGTTAGCAGGGACAGTTACAGTTCAAGGCCACCACAAACAACTGCACGGCAATGTGGGCAAGGACGGTCGCAGGAGTGCACAGCAGTTGTACTGACTCATCATGGAAGTTAGTATGGTCTATACACGTCTACACTGGTCTAGGAGTTGTATCTCTGTTCTTTACTATTATGACTGAGCTATATAGCTAGCAACTCACTTTGGGCCCATCACTGTTAAACTTCAAGTATTATAACCGTCCTAGCAGAACAGCTCGTGCTCAAGGCTCTGTTTCCGGTGTAGGCGTAACCTTCGTTATGCGGAACGGAACGGAATAGAAAGGCGTGTAGCGTCAAGTACTCGCCTGAAGCGCTTGAGAATCACTGCTGAACATATTAATTTCTTTGAGAACGCTATGGTGTGAGTGCAATACCCTGGGAGAATTGCTGCTTCTTCGCGTTTGAATCATTGTAATTGCTTCAGCCATTATTGCTGTAGCCTGGCTTAAGAAGAAACAAGAAGAACAACATGAACAATTTGCTGGTTTAGTGACTTGCCGATGTGGTACTTCAGCGGAGCTCTCCAGTAACGTTAACAGTCTTGTTACCAGTCGAGAATGACAGGTATAGACTTACGACTACATCTAGGGCAGAGTTTTGAACGTATCATTTTGTACACATGCAATGCGGAGGCCATTTTTTCCCCGTGCCATCCCTATATATGGAGTACTACCGTACTCCATGATAGGGAGAAATCAGGTTCCACTGCCCAGTATTTATTTGTGTGTTGGAAAATACAGTTTTTCAACATGCAAAACAACACTGAGCAGTGGAGCCTGGAAATGAAGCTATGTACCACCTCATTGAAACAAAAAGCAAGAATGTCTTCACATCAATATTACAGTTATTAGTGTACTTGTACATGTATGTATGTTCAATAAATCAAATGGTCTCGATTTTGCATGATATACCACTGAGAAATAAAGTGATTGTAATGCACTACATGTTTACCAGATGGGAAAATGAGGAATACTACATGTACATGTATACACATACGTACTTGCTATGTTCACTTACTTCAGCAATATCAGCAGTATATCTGCACTGATCAATAGTAGCTTTCCTTTTGCAATCAGTCCAAGAATCTATAGGAATTCAAAACATCTGTGCATAACAGATAGCATTACTCTATTCAGACAGGCTTGTCACTTCTTGTGTTTATGAACTGCTACCTACAAATATTGTTTGGTAGACATAAACAGCCCTAGGAGAGAAACAAAAAAAACCACGGCAAGATGATATCATCCCCATTTTGTTTGGTTAATGTAACTGTGCAGAATTGATTACTGCATCAGCTAGCTTGAAACTTATGGTACACTCGTATTTCACTAGTATCTGTGTCTTTTTTCCCCTCAAGATAGGTCCTAGTTTTCAAGAAACACCCTCTACCTTCCGTCTGTGGTGCCTACATGTACTTGGATCTATGACCAATGGAACAGAAACTATACAGAGAGACAAAAAACACTGATAAGACACAGCTAAGGTCTTACTTGTTCATTCTAAGTATAAAGTAATGCTGTAAGCCTTGCTATTTTTTGCAGGTCAGTCTGTGTCAGACTTCATACTGTATACTCTAATCATCCATACCTCCATCACTGTATTAAATCACTGATATGGAAACCTTTTAATTAACAGCAGCGGGGGTTGTGTCACCAGAACGTAATATTTGGTTTACCCACATACGTACATAGTGAGATGGCATGTTTTGTCTTCCTGATTTGGTGACCATGTTAGCTACAAGCTTAATCATCTTCGGGGGATGCATTGCCAGGTTATCTTAGTTAGTTAATAAATGGAATTATATACATGGGGCTAGGATAAAATTACACTATTTGGGTCACTTTGCCTATATACTATAGGAGACAAATAGTGTAGGGGTACACTATTTGCTCCCTATAGTAATATAGGAGACAAATAGTGTGCTGCCATTGTGTGTTCCCTATAATACTATAGGAGACAAATAGTGTACCCCTACACTATTTGTTCCCTATAGTATATAGGAAGCCAGGGCAGTTTTACACTAATAGCAATTGTCTATATACTATAGGAAGCAAATAGTGTACCCCCACACTATTTGTTCCCTATAGTACTATAGGAGACAAATAGTGTAGGGGCACACTGTTTTCACATGTGCAGAATGTGCTACATGCATTTGTAGTGTTAGGACTATAGTTAGAGCCAAAATAGCAAATAACACTTATATCACAATAACGACTGAACTTATACTGCACATGGTCTATCTCATAATCAGGTTAATAACAAAACAACATCCTCTATTCTATAGAGTCTATCAGTCAGTTAGTTAGTTTTAACAGGAATGTCCCATCAGCCACTGGCTGGTTACCCTCGTTCCCAGTCTCTCTGATCCAGTTTTTACGTCGCTTGCAGTATGAAAAACGTACTGCAAGTGACGTAAAAACTGGAGCAGAGAGACTGGGAACGAGGCTATTGGCTGGTCTCCCAGGAAGTCCTGCATAATCACACACTGGTATACAACTAAGCTAAGTAATTATAAAAAGTAAATGTCATCAGTCATTAAAAGTTTGCTGAATAAATGAGTTCTAAGATGCCTTTTGAAAGCCTCTGCTGAGTGTTCCAATGTTACATATCCCCTGGCTTAAGTGTCAGATGTCCTTGGTTGACGAAGACGATTGGTCAACTTGTTCACAGATACATACATGTAGTACTGCTGGCTGAACCGGAGTCACACTAGAAGATCGGTTAGATATGGTAGGTTGTGGCATCTCTTTCACAGAAGCTTCAACCGGTGGGGGCTCAGATGATCTTCCATTTGGCGCTTGAAAGTGGAGGGTGCATTCATTAAACCAAATTTCTTCTTGCGGATTTCGAACAAACCAGAGTAGATGGCAAAGGCTGTCTTCTCTTGGGATGAGGGGTCCATCTGAGGGTGGTAAAGTACTTAACTCCTGCCAGCAGACCAAGAGTATCGTTGATGCATGGGAGAGGGAACTTGTCTAGCTTTGTCACCTGGTTAAGCTTTCGGTAGTCGACGAAAAAGCAAATTCCTCCATCTTTCTTGTGAACCTGAACCATCGGGCTAGCCCACGACTCTTGGAAAGCTCAATCACTCTCTGGGTGAGCATGCATCTCGCCCACCACCTTATCTGTCTTGGCTTGTAGGGAAAAGGGAGTCATTTTCACAGGCTGTCTGATGGGGCGATAGTCACCAGTGTCGATGGTGTGAGTGGCAATGTTTGTTGTTCCTAGCTCACCTGAGTCCAGAGTGAACGCATCAGAGGTGATGAACTCAGTAAGCTATTGCCGCTGCTCCGGCATCAGAAGAGGATTGGTCGCAGGTCAAGTTGAGCCAACAGTTGTTCTTCTCGGTCCTCTTGGGTGTTCATTCCCTCTGGGTGTGAGACTCAGAATGAACCCATCTTCCAGGTGAGGCACTGACGTTTCACGAGCACCCTCACACTTGGACCACTCAGTGCTTGTCACCTCTGTCACTGGTGTCATGCCGCCCAAGGTCATTCCTTCAGACAAACTGGTTCTGGACCATGATTTTCCCCAGTGCAGTGCTAATATCGATCACACATAAAAAATAGTATGCCCCTTGGGGTTTTGCCATCCACATGTGAAAATAGTGTGCCCCTACACTATTTGTCTCCTATAGCACACAAAGTTACTAATGCTAAAATGCAAGATCGCATAAACTTGCTTTTTTATGCGCTCTTGCTACAATGTCATTCCCTACCACATGGCCTGGGAATAAGGCTAGTATGGCTACTCTTCTGATCAGGGTAGATAATCTAAAAGCCAAGCCCTTTTTTGTCACATAAAGATAATTTTATTATTTAACATAATTATGATGCAGATGTCGCATGTACTATCCTGCAGTTATTTGAACTGCGAGTTATACGTACCTTGTTCTGGATCAGTGTAAATATCAGAGATCTTCTTATTAAAGCTGTCAGTCTGCTGGGGATTGTCTAAAGAACACAGAGCAAAGTTACGTATATATTAACAGTAAAGCTCAGTTGCTCTATGCCTACAGTTACGCTAATTAGTTGCTTCTTGAGTCACATACGTATGTGACTCAGGAAGTAATGTCACAAAACCAGCGAATTTGATTAGCACATTCATCGAGCTTCCGTATAATAAGAGCGAAATCATGATCATGCCCATTTTTCAATATATTTATGCACCTGCCTAGGTTCTTTGCATAACTTGCAACAAAAGCTGGGGAGAGTCTCAATATACGTAAGCAGGACTGGTATAAATTCTAGTGTACAACTCTCACAAGACAAATGTTTCAGTGAAACCTTTCATGATCATAGCGATTGAAGTCAGTACACTGGTTGAGTTATGGTTGAAAAGCTGTTGGATGTCAACGGTAACTAAGGCCCAAGCAGAAACTAAGGACAGCTGTGGGAATACAGCCATGTTCCCAAACCCATGTATGTATCTGCACCCCCAGAATTGTCTAAAAGGTGACTTTTTTTTGTGATACTCAGTAGTAGGGGCCACAGAAGCAACCTGCATGCCCCTAGGGTGTGTGACTCGACTCTGCATGCAACATTTCAATTACTGTATATCATAGGAAACTGTACTTACATTCCATCAATTTTAACTTGAGCTTGAGAGTCATATGTGACTGAACTTCAACCTCTACTTCTTCCTCAGACCACCTTACTATCTCCCACGGATATAAGCTGAGGTAATATACATCGGTATTTAGTGATGATGTCATTAACTGTTGTAATGTTAAAATAGCAGTAGAGCGCCACATCCAACATAATTGTCAACAGAAGAGCAAAACACTCATGGCTCAAAACTTTTGTGGGCATAATTTACCCAGACAAATCTGTAAAAACTATGAGAGACAGGAAGCTATAGGAGTGACCAACTAATAGGTTTATAAAGTGCATGGCTGGCTGTTGCCTTTTCATTTTCTGTCTCCTCTGTGCTACTACATGTACCCACCCACACCCAGCAATCTGCGTATGGATGCCTGCTATACAGAAGACATGAATTGATATGCTGCCTATACCTATGTTTTCACTGAAGACACCGTATAACCTAACATATACCTTGCTGCCTCATCCAGCGTAGCTTGTATGATTGGATGTAGCTCCAATATCCACTGGATCTATAGACAGTAAATGTGTACAGCAAACTAAAGCTACCAGTATGACATTTTTATAGTACCCAAAAAAATACTTTCTAAGCTTTACCTCTACAATTACAAGGAGTCAAAATTAATAATTACGTATTAAGTGTATTCTCAGTCAACCTTATAGAATTATAGCATGTATAAATTTAATCATCACTACGAACCATTTCCCAGATCCACTGTGCCTTCTGCTGCTTACTGCCAGTCATATCTTCTCTTGACACTGGCGGACAAGAAATCAGCTGTGGGATATCACAGAGGTGTGTCACAGAGAGACCAGACAGACCGCCAAATTGGATGACAGTGCTCAGACTGCACAGATCTGCATAAGAAAGAGAAGTTGGAGGTTACAAGCATCTAATGTTAGCTCATAAACAACTGTCCAGCTTTCCCCTCCTGAGCAAGAGTAGCTTCGTTCCAGGCCACATCAAAAATGACATGGCCTGAGAATGAGGATAGTCTAAAAACAAGACATGGGTATCTAGCCTCACACCCAGCTGTCCCAGCTTTTTTTCACTTGTTCTTTCCGCAAGCAAAAAAAAAACTGGGACAGGTCACAGTGGGTATGAGGCGAATGGAAAGCTGTATTGTACTCGAAAAGTGTTCAAGTCCTGTTTTAATACCAATTTTGCACTCAGATTGTGTTGCTGTGTAAGTTGCATCTTATGATGGTCATGCACGTTAGACATGTATCCACACATCTGTACACTCACACATATTTAAAACTTGTAGCCAGCACTTCAGAGTGGCCTCGATTCGGCCATCACTGCTCAGATAATCAGCACTGGTCAGTCTTAACTGTATCTCTTCTGCAGCAGCAGAAAGCCTAATGGATGTAGGTGTACGTATACAGACAAGTTTAGAATTCCAGATATATATACACTAAATTACATGTCTGCATGCATAGTTGTATAGCCTAAAATCCATGTGATTATGTACTATGTAGCCGTATGGGTCAAGCTTAGTCGGAATACAGCACATAATACATCATTACCAATGTAGTTACCAATGTAAAAATGCAGTATTCTTGGGAGATAATATGCAGGCTCATAAGGTCTAAAAAAATTATTACATGCTTTTACCACATCCAGTAAGGCCTAAACTTTGCAGGGCATATACATACATGTACTAGGTCCTACATCTCATACACTGTAAATTATTGAAACTAGAGTAGGACCTGGTATCTATAGCTATTACAAACCTGTTGTGAAGGTCCTGAGAATGGACACTAAACAGCTCAGGATTGTGGTGGGTATGGTTGACATGGGAAGCATCTTTCTCTTCACTGAGTGTATCCATTGACGTGTCTAAAGCTACGTGAACTATGCCACTAGGCTGCTGCAGAGGTGACGGTTTTTCCAGAGTGAATGTGGTGTTTACTTGCACAGGTTCATCAGGTTCGATGATGACTGATGGTTCTTCCTGCTGACTATTTTCAGATGATGCAGTTAAATCATTGGGCATGGTCTTACACTCACTATTTTCATGGATTTCCCTTTTGGAAAGCTTGCCATCAGACAGCAGGAAGGACTGTTGAGGCTTGACTTTTGGGCTAGTTTTGGTTGGCTCTGGAGATCGTGATGTAGCTGACATATCTTCCGTATTACCTTCTACCAATTGTGTTGGAGAGACGTAAAAACTATTTGCACTCATGGATTTGTCACATTTGAGTGCACCCAGGAATTTGCTGAAAGCATTGGGTGACATCATGACACTCTGACCCAATGGTGATTGCAAGCTCTCCTGGCTCACTTCAGCAGCAATGACTCTACCCAAGCCTGGTGTAGGGGAGACATCTTTCATTGCATTTCTTCGCTTCACTGGTATGGCCTCAGGTGTTTCTACTACCATAGTCTCATCTTTACAATGGTTTGCATCATCTTTGAGACTCTTGACCGCTTTCTTTAACTGTGACAGTGATGACCCTGTACTTGCTACGAACTCTTGGTGCACAGAATGCTTGCACTGTATCTTCGTCTTGTTGTCTTCAAATTCATCGTGAGTTGAAGCTGCAGTAGCAGTGTTAGTAACCCTTTCAGTAGCCTCTGGAGAAGGATCACTCTCAAAACTAGTACCTACAAGTGAGAAACTGTCTTCAGCCATGGAGTGCAGCCAGTCATTTCTGCTGTTGGACTGAGGATGATGGTCAGGACTGTAGTCAAATTCGAGTGGGTTGGTAGTCATGGTTTCTTCAGGTTGAGTGGAGAGCACATGTAACTCTGACACATGTGGTGCTGGCAAAGGTAAATTGGGATGAGTGATAGACAAGCTAGTGTGGGTCTCATCAGTTCCAGGATTTTCCTGAATGTATTTTTCTTCTTCCTCGTGTGCAACTGTTATAGAGGACTGGGGAGCTGCTTGA
This sequence comes from Phakellia ventilabrum, assembly GCA_963921505.1. Taxonomy (NCBI): domain Eukaryota; kingdom Metazoa; phylum Porifera; class Demospongiae; order Axinellida; family Axinellidae; genus Phakellia; species Phakellia ventilabrum. The sequence continues at coordinate 2,786,935 of OY997390.1, forward strand.
GGTTGAAGCTTCAGATTACATCTACTCGGTGTGACACCCCCAGGCCTGAGAAGACTTCCAGGTGTCGTAATGACCTGGATAGCTGTGTGTGCAGCTGATAGACTATTGCTCCCAGGAGGAGGGAGAATCACAGGGGTACTTTGGGGGGCTCGTGGTGCAGGGGAGGGCATGATAATTGGTTGGATGACCGATTTGCTCTTGGGGATATTATGTTTCGCCAGTTTTAGGGGCAACTGGGGATGTTTAAAGACTCTGTCAAGCGGTGGTGAAGAGGAATACTGGTTAATCGGTTTCAAATTGGGGCATACTGATGTGTTATCAATAGCTGCAGCAGGTTGGGATGCTTCTCGCAGTGTGGTATTTGTTGGAGGTACCTGAGCATCAATATTTGGAAGCATGGTACTGAAATTTTCTGAGGCAATGTCCTCTACTGTAGGACCTGGAACTACCATGTCACTTTGTGACTGAACTTCCATTTGCACTGTGGGAGATGCAAGTTTTGAGGCTCGATCCAGTTTTGGAATGCTCTTTGTAGATTCCATGCTGGAGAATTTCAACCCTTGCTCGATGGTAGCACTAACAGCATCTGAAACCTCAGTGTGAATATAGGTAAGGCTCATTGAGGCTTCATACATGGTCTCAGTGGACTTCTGACTACTATCTTGGAACAGCACTGGGCCAATTGTTTTGGGCGTGCAGTTTATAGGCATCTGTGCCTCCGTGGGGCTTGTCTTAGGGGCTTTTATTTCATCTGTGACTGCTCCCTTGACGTCTTGCTTTTGAAATTCTAAGTCAACAGTGGTATGATCATCGCAAAGAACCAACTGAGATTGAACAGCTTCAGCAGTGTCTTCTTCAATTTCTGTACAGGTGATACTCAGCGACATTTCACTACCGTCATCTCTATCACAGACAGAGACTTGATCCCCATTCGTACTTGTGCAATCAACTTGTGTGGGGAGTTTACCTACAGAAGTATAACTCATTCTGCTATCAGGCTGTGCTTTCGACATTCCGTTTTCACTCATTCTAGGCGAAACATTCATGGGCTGAACTTGTGCTGGAACTGGATCAACGCATGTAAAGCTCATTTCATTTTCGGATTTCTTTTCTGTTGGTGCATGGACTTCTGAATCGATAGATTGAGCATGAAAAGGCATGGAATCTACACATGTGAAGCTCATGTGACTCTTTGGCTGCATCTCGGATGGCTTTTTGGCTTTCAATAAAGCACCAGTGTGCTCACCTCCTTGTAACTGCTTTAGCAGTTCCTCTGCATCAAGCAGCGATAGTTCATTGCATGTTAAGTCCATGTCACTGGCTTCCCGATCTCGTGTGAGGTCAGTGGGCAGGACAACCACTGGCCCAGAAGGGCAACCCAAGTGGTCTACTTGGTGGTCTCCTTGGGTAGAGAAAAAGTCATTCTGAGGAAAGCCTGCATAAACAAAATATCAATATTGAGGGTACATAGAGAAAGTCATTCTCAGGGAAGCCTGCATAAATAAAATAACAATATTGGGCTACATGTAACTATTGGTACATGTATGTACATGTAGATGTACTATTTTCAGGCTCCATTCCCAGTTGTTGTTGTTGTTTGTTGAAAAATAAATGGTCAACTTTTAAGATGGCAGAAGGTCAGCATAATTCAGATAAAACAAACCCGCAAACGGACTGGTTGAAGGTCACATGACCTGCACTAAAAAAATGCTTGTAGGGCTTTATGTGTGCACTTGGATGATGCACTAATGGTCTTAGTTACAAAATGCAATCGCCTTCAGCTCATGCATTACATAACCTTGACCTGGTGCAGTAAGTATTATAAAATCACCATGCACCCACAGATGCAGGCAGAGCTTGTGATATCTCCAGTCAGAGGACAAGAGTAACCAGAGATCACATTATCTTAGACAGTGTTCCAAATGAAGAGACCAAATTTCTTACATAAATCTTCATAAAGAGCATTTTGAGTTCTAAGGCAGTGTATAAATTTCAATTTTAGTAAAACTGTAGTTTGAAAGAAAGTCAGTTTCACCATAATGTATTACAGAAACTATACAAGTGCTCGGCCAGTTTTGGGAAGATAAAAATGTCCACAAGTTTTGGCATAAAGTTTCTTTTATCTGAAATTTGGTATCTTTGTTTGGAACATTGTACACTGGTGAATATTAAAAATCTAGAAAATTGAGGTCAGATCAAAAGTGTGTAACACAAGAATGGCTGTAAGAAACTTGTGACAGCATATAGATGTTAGTAATAGCATGCATTCAACTACATGTACGTCAAAAGTACTGAAGCTGATCCTACATAGTTTTCTTATGCAGTCAATGATACTCACATTAACCTGCTTGCTCTTGGTAGATATACTATACATGTAGACCTAATAACTGTGCTATGTCAATGGTGAAAATGCTAGATATGGTGGTGAAAGGAGTATATTACAGCTAACCCAGAAGCCAATCCTCAATGCTGCTACAGAGAAACCTTAGTTGTATAGCTGGCTATCTAGGACAGTTTCTGGTGTGCTGTTGCTGTTAGCGGTTTGCAGGCCTGTAGCTGTTACTTAACTAAACGAGGATAGCTTAAGGTAGGTGTGAACAGTTTACTGTGACTCTTACTAGTTCCAAAAAGCCTGCTCAGAAACTAATTCCATATGCGAAATTAAATGTGACCTGCTTTTGGCAAATTCTTGAAGCTACTGCAACAACAGCAGCTAACCACATAGCTATTCTCTACAAACATCACTAAGGCCACTTCTACTTGATTTTCTGTTTCTTGAGCCAATTTCCATCCATGCTGGGATCAGTTGATTGGCTAAAAAATGGCCATTGTATGTCATTTCTGCTGCATCGCTTACAAAAAATTTCCGAAGATCAATGTTTTGACAGCCTTTTACGCAGTCATTTTATAAAAAGTTGCATGCAGCAAAACTGGTCCAGGAGGGTTTTAGACTGCCATGAACTGCAGCGTGATCAGTTACATAATTTTTATTTTCAAGTACATCAGGAAATGTTTGGGTTGGTCGGGCCCGAGAAACAGAAAATCAAAGTTGAAGTGGCCTATTGGAGTTAGCAGATTGTTAATTAAACTACCATCCAAGCAACAACACATTTAATCATCCTGAGATTTAGCTACAAACCATCGTATATAAATTGAAGTAACTGTCTCAGGCGATTTTCTACTTGTATTGCTATTATGGTTTGTAAGTTACCACTTCAACCATAGTAGCTACACAACCATTAAGACCTTATTAGTGCAGGTCACATGATCTTCAGCCAATCAGGCAGGTGACTATGTTTTCACATAATACATGTACCAATTTTCGCACCCTAATCTCTATCAAAAAAGCACATGTACTACGTACATGTACACTCTTACACATCACCTAGCCTCATTCCCAGTCTCCACTCCCAGCTTTTTTCCGCATGTTGTAAAAAACAACATCCGAAAAAAAGCTGGGAGTTTTTTTACAACATGCGAAAAAAAGCTGGGAGTGGAGACTGGGAACGAAATAAGACTATTATTACATATGGACTTTCGCTTGCAGTACAAAAGGAGTAGAGCAAGCTGGAGGGAGAGACTTGGATCAGTGCTAATTACTATGTGGGTTGATTGAACTGTAAAAAAAATGCTTACAACAATAGATCTAGAGGAGGGTAATTATAATTAAGAAAGAACCAAGTACATGTATCAAGAAGTCTTAAGCAGAAAGGTACTGTAACTGACCAGCGAATTAGCAAAGTAATGGTTCAGGATTGGGATATGATGAAGTGGTATACAAGAAATTTGACAGTTGGAATGAGGTGATAGAAGAGAATGGTGGGTATTTGTCAGCAGGACTTCAAAGAGTAATCATTAGAATATGTTTTATTTAGGTGTAGTTAAGGTTCATCCACTGTAAAAATGTTTCATGTAGAAGTGCTACAAAAGCATCACAAATGGTTGGGTACAGCATCTGCATTTGAAAGAGCATGTTGCTCTTATCCTCTGACTGAGTCATCATGCGCTGGTCTACCTACAAGCTTCTAACAATGTTGGCTACCCATGTGAAACCTTACTCCAAATTGCTGTTTGGGCCTGAGGACAAAGGTACGCTGTCCTGTACATGTATGTCATAATTATATGCACATGCATGTGTACATATGTACCTGCTTCTGGTTCAGGAAGTTCTTCTATAAGGGTAATGTCTTCCTTCTTGGCAATGGCTCCAGATTGCTCCAGGGGATCATCCTCCAAGTCTACAAATGGCTGCAGAAGGAAGAGCAAGTTATGTACATGTACGTAAATGAACTTTTCATTTTATTCCACAGAAAACACGTTACCACCGCATCCAGGTTCAATTCCTGGTTACTTATAATAAACTCATGTTATTGCCACAGCTATTGCCACACACCCATAGATGCAGGCATAGCTTATAAGATATCCAGTCAGAGGAAGAATAGCAAACGGAAATTGCATTACCCAGATCATTATAATTATGGTATTCTTCTTTTGAACAGTTGAAACTACGTATATATACATGTAGATACACATCAGCCTGCTGTGAACAGGGAAGGGAGGCTAAAGCATGAGCAAACTTGCTAGTATTGTCTAGGAACAAGACAGCCGAAAGCTTACAGAACTGAACCTCGATAGGTAAACCCTAGTATCACAATCTGGGAGTAAATACGTAACTAGAGATGGCTTACACACCTCCACCCCCCATCACTCTCCAGAGTCGCTCTGCTCAGTGTATCTTTCTTAATTACATACTTTGTGTCTTACATTCCCTAATTTCGTCAATGTATTTTTTTTGAAGCAAACAAATATGATAACCAATGCCTGTATGTTTTCAGGTTTAAGGGTAATGTGATTCAGTAACTACATGTACATTGTGAACTTGGACAGCAAGACCTTGAATGTTTTCTTTGATTCTAAAAGCACTGTAGGCACACTGAAACAGCAGCTGAATGTTAGTAACTACATAACAAATAACTACATATCAATAGGAGCTTTCCATATACATGTACATGTACGTACGTAGCTCAGTATCTGCTTTAGTGTACAGTATCTATTAGGGTTATTCTTTGGGCACAAGATTGCAAAGGAATTATGAGCAACTAGTACTACACAAATGCCGGATGAGGTATTAAGGATGTTTACCTGGAGCACCATTCATCAACTCATCAGGCACTTCTTCACAAAATTTCGAGGCTACTGGTTAGGTTACTAAAATTCAACCATATCTGACAGCATTGAGACAAACCTTCAAATAAACAATACAGAAACTTGACAAGGCATGATGGGTGAAAACATGTCTATAGTCTTTGCCATGATTGTATGTTATATTGTAATTCTGAGAAGAAGAAAAAATCGGGATCCAGCTGGGATTGAGCCCAGGACCTTCTGAATACTAGTCAGATGCTAGACTGCATTTACTAGACTCCCTGAGCAAGGGAGCAGTAGACAAGCTGTATATACATGTAGCTACTAAAACTGCTGGTAGCACTTTCCAGTGTTACACCCAAATTTTGTATTATGTACATGTTTGTAAAGGATAATTATGGAGTTAGATATTTAAAGGCCTGCCCCACATACAAGGAATAGTTGTACACATTTACAAAGCTTGGAGTTAGAGAGTAATTAGATAAACTCCTATGCCTGGATCACGTGATCAATATTGAGGATAAATCTAATAGTACAATAGGGTAATCACCTCAAAATTATCTCCATCGTCATTAATGGAAAAAGACTTTTCCAGCTTGGGGATAATGGAAAGACGTTCTATCTTGGCACCAGTATGGAAGGATATGCGCCTCCTCTTCTTACCAGCTGGTGTGGAAAACTGGATGAATGACTCATCTTCAACTGCAAGATCAACCTGTACAGGCAAATAAATGTACATTAAAATTAACAGTCTATCACATGTAATGTATATACTGTACGTATAATAAACTCCTGCAATAGTAGCTAGCACATAACTCAAAACTTCAGTAGTCTCAGTTGGGAGGGGAGGGGAGTCCACAACTGAGACTACATGGCTCATGACTACAAAAGAATGTTCAGCCAGAGAAAGCTATAGTATGCTAAAACTCCAGCCTCGTTCCCTGGAACCCTTGAAGAACCATAACACTAATTTTTTGAGGGAGCTGGGGAATGTACTGAAATTCAGCCTTTTAACTCATTGCACTGAGTAAGTGTAAAATGATGTAGGGCTGGAAGTGCCAAAAAGCATTCAAACAAGGTGTACATGTAGGGGATAGCATGGACATAAAGTCAGAGCCCCACCCCTACATCTTTTTCGCATGTCATGGCAACTGCAGTACTAAACCAAATTATACAGTTTGTTGCACGTGTCATATCAAGCTGTGCTGAAAAATGCCTTACATATCAATAATCTATTCTTGGTGTTTATGCTATCCCTACTCCTTGTTTGAATCCTTATTGCCACTTCCATCCCTACATCATTTTAATTTTTTTGAAAAGTTTCTGTGCTTTTTTGCTTATGAAAATTTTATATAAAGTGAGTAGTCTTATTCCCAGATGACGGAGGGCAAAAAGTCGTCTCTATGTTATTCTTAGCAGAGATTTCAAGGCTTTTATTTTTTGTTACGTAATGGCCGTGTCGGCGCCATCCCTACACAGAGACTTTATGATTAGGTGCACTACCAGAGGCTACAGGTAAGTTGCTACACTTCTGGTTGTTGCTAATACATGTACAACATGTAATAGCATGTGCATGTGCTTTACCAAAAAACACATCTAACACAGAGTAGACATGTATGCACTTATGTCCATGCATTCCTGTTGTCTGAAGAAGGGAAGTAACCAAACCTAAGTCATCTGACCAATCAACTTGCAGTATTCAGGTGCCATAACAGGTCTAGCTAGCAACCGCGCTGCATTGCAACACACCAGATGGGAATTTTGGTACCCAATTCTGTTCTGTTCATTCAAATGGTACATGAGGTTGCTGTGGGACCCAGGCAGGACAAGATGGCCATTCTTGCTTACAGATTGCTGGAGAATTGCTGTATGAATGCGTGGAAAGCTACAGTTCTTATTTAAGGCAAGTTTTGTTGTTTCCGTGTGTCTATGTACGTAGCCATGCTGCCAGCCTACAGATATGCCAAAATGGCACTAGGTTCAGGCTAGACAGTTAGCTACATGTATCATAGATACTAGTTAGTTGTCTTTCATGCTTGCTAGGAATGCTCTGCCATGTTTTAGAGCCTCTGCCTTGATGCTAGCTAGCCATTTTATTGTATTGTGCCACGATTGTGACGATTTTCGCTTTTACCAAGCTGCAGCTTACGTACATGTAGCTACTTACCTTCATTTCTGGATGCCTTCTCAACTCTTATCGGAATGACTTATAATTTAGTTGTATCCCTGCCAAGCGGGATATAAGACCCTTATATCCCTTGGGAAAGCTTTTATGAAGCCTCAATAGTGCCTCAGGGCTTCACCCTGAGCTTCACTCAGGCTTTCCTGCGGGATATAACAGGTCTTATACCGTGCTTGGCAGAAATAAAACCTATACAGGCTCCTACTTGGTATACATGTACTGTATACACGTATGTACATGTACATATACCTTCCTGACTTCTCCAAGGGGCAACTCTTCAGATTTTTGTGGCTTCCCCATTAGAGCTAGAAATACAATGCACACAAACCATCAATGAAAGCTGGTTACAAAATAGATTAGCCTTGTTCCCAGGCTCTTGCGGAAGGGAGAGTAGAGAGTCTCTTACTCCTCTGCAAGAGGCTGGGAACGAGGCTAGAAATAGACTAGCTACATGTAGATCAGTTATTGCACTCAGTTAAGTATCTACCGACATAATTATGCACATCCCGAAAGGTGTAAAATTATAGACACCTGACTGAGGGCAGTAACCTAGACTTACTGTACATTAGTAGTAATTCATAACTAGGGTGACACCTTCAATATTGAAAACTGCTGCTGTTCTTCCCCCCTCTCCCTGACAAGAGTATAAGCAGTGGTGTGAGTGTATGCTCTGGCCCGTACATATCCATCGAAGCATGTTATGCATATCATGCAGCTTAACTTCCGTTGCAGCACAGAGTTTTTGGATACATACATGTAGAAATTTGCCAGCTTTGGGAAAGAAAATTGATTGGGCTACAATACCACAAAGCCCATCTTTGTAATTTTGGTAAGTATACAAATGTAAGTATAACCAACCTGGCTGTCTCGTGTGAGAAGGCAGTTCCTTCAAAAATTCCCTGTGATGATAAAAAATAATTAGAACATTTCTTCCATTGATAAAACACACAAACAAATGTATATTCACGTACTTGATTTCTACAGTATTGCAGAAACTGACACGTCTGTCTTTCAGAAGTCTGTGAAAATGAATGCACATAAATAGAAGAAAAAACAAAACTGCTCCATGGCAAGAATGCATTCTGCAAACTCAGTTATACATATTATATGTGTAATAATTGTTATACCGTTCATCTCCGTGTTGTACATTCTGAATATCTTCAAATGGTTTTGCTGTTTTCAGGATCTATTAATAAGAGATGTACAAAAATACTATAACTTTAGATTAATAATATACGTAAACACTTTACAAGTGTAATCTCATTCTCAGGCTGTGTGTCCTGGGAAGAAGGCTAGAACTAGCCTCATTCCCAGGCTCTCCTCCGTACTGCAAGAGACAAAGCTGGGCAGTGGCTGGGAATGAGGCTAGGCTAGAACGAGGTACATCCTTGCTCTTTATACAAATATAAGTAGCAAGACTTACAGATGAACGCCTCTTTTTCTTGGGACGCTTTTGTCTGTGGAATGGGAATATAAAATACTATATCTCTATTTCATCACTACATGCCCCCCATTACTCATACAAAGGAAGCATGCCCCCACCTCCTTGGGCCTGCGAGATTAGGGGATGAGGTGTTGCTCCTCGTGTACCATTAACACATCTTTCACACACTGCACCCTCACTATCTGAATACTAATGCACCTGATTTTTGAAATGAACTGTGGCTGTTTTAATAAAATAATTTATGCCGAATGCATCACTCTAGACCAAAATGGCATGATTTTTCTAGAATGGGAGTGGCTCAGATTAAGGTTCATAGACGCTTATCCTTTCTTCTGCTAATAATATACCTAGCTAGTAGGCCTTTGTGGTTTAAAATAAATCTGGCTTGTCACGACCTGCAAAGTGATCAAGGCACTTACCCCAAATTCATTCCAGGCACGCTGAAATTCTCTTGCTCCGCGCTCATACCGGTATTTCCCACTCTGCTAGTACTGTCCCAGCTCAGTATATACTATAGTACATGCTGGAACTCTCTGTCTCTGCACGGGGTACGGCTAATACGGTTTCAAAATTTGAATAATTGTTCCCGCTATCTTTGGACGTATACGGAGCATACACACGTTCGGAAACTATCTGTTTACTGCCCTCGTGTATTCTGTGTGTTAATCTGACTTTCTTTCTGCTTTCCTGTCTTGGATCGGTTTGAGAAAAGATATGACACCGTTTATATGCGCTGGATGCAAGGAGCCCATTATGGAGCGGCACCTCATGAAGGTGCTTGATAAATCGTGGCACCAGCGGTGTGTCAAGTGTTCTGATTGCAACTGCGAACTAAATGAGCGCTGTTACTCCCGAGAAAGCAAGTTGTACTGCAGGGGTGATTTCTTTAGGTGAGTTGGGGCCAGCTAAAGCTCAAATTTAAAATTAATTAAGGGATCCAAACTATGATGCGCGCCAAGATTCTTTTTAATGCACACTAAAGTAAATCACTGCTGCCTGTTCCTGGGGCAGGCAAAGAAGTCATTTCAATGCAGGTAAACTGAATATCTACGTATACGGAAAAAATGCATTAAACCTTAAATCTAATTACTCAGCTAATACCATGACTGTACAGTTTGGTATTTTTAATTTTTATGCCTGGGAATGAGGCTATAGTTGTAGGCGCTTAAAAAAAAAATCAACACAGACCCACCGTTTTCCACTATCGCTGTAGTGGCTACCTGCATGCTATGGTGAGCTGGACTGAATTCTTCAGTTAATTTTCACGCTACCAATGCCATGTTGACTATATAATTTTTTTATGCCTTACTTTCTAACTAGGAGTACGTATGTGCAGACTGCCTAAAGCAGTAGGAATACTCATTGCGCAGATGGTGCCTCGCACAGAGGTATGATGTATAATAGTTAGTACAAGACCACACCCACTAGAACGTTTGGGAGCCGCATCGCCCACACAATTGCTGGAGAAGCGACAACTACTCAAATGGGCCTTCAGGAGACGGGTGTCTCTGTATACAACACACTTCCAAGGACCAGTTATGGGTGCTACAGGAGAGCAGAGGTGCTTGAAACTCGCGTTCGTATCGTTCGCATCGATCCGCGTACCATCTGTCTCCAGCGGTCAGATCTCTACTGAAACAGAGACTACACAAACTCTAATCGCGTTGGAGCTGTGGTAAGCCTACCCCGGGTAAAAAGAAGTGATCGGTTTGTCCTGATCTCTGATCCTTCGTGCGCTAGAAGTACAAAGGTGGCATGCATGTAACTGGTACAACGCCATCTTGAACACATGCTTGCCCCCCGCGGGTGGCCCCTGGGGCCAAAAGTGTTACAGATCTAGACATATACATATAATATACGTAATGTAACCTGGAATGTGACAGAAGTTGCGCACATATATACGCTAGCTAAGATTTCAGCCCACACTGTACAATTAGTTACCTCGTGCTAAGGCGCTCAGCAATTAGTGTATATTAGCTGCATTACTGGTTGATTAACAGTAGGTGTGGCTAACCATTCACCACTATTTCATGTGCAGGCGTTGATTGTACTGATGTGTAAATATTTCTTGTTATTGTATTTTGTATAAAAGATATGAAAGAGCAGTCTTTAGGACATAAAAGGGCAGTCTTTAGGAGTGTAAAGTCTCCTTTTGTAATAGAACAAGCCAGAGGCACCAGAAATATCATTTGTGCCGTAACCTCGAGATTGCATTCCTAAAGGTCCAGTAGAAAATGAACATTATTCTGTCGCGTATTTTGATCACGTTCAATGTGCTATGTCTCTGAACTTTCGTTAAGGGCGGGGCTCATACGTTCTGCGTAGTATCGTCAATATATAAGGCTTCTATGCAGCATGTATGAGCCCCACCCTGCCCTTAACGGAAATGCAGAGATGTAGCACTTTGAGCACATGGATGCAGTCGAAATACGCGACGGAATAATGTTTGTTTTCTACCCGGGACTGCCACATATATATATATAGTGTATACAAATGCTGGCTAAAATTTTAGCCTACACTGGACAATTATTTGCCTCACATTAAGACGCTCGGTAATTACTGTATAACGAGAAAATTTGGCGAGGACTTTAATTTGGTGGTTTGGCGAATCGTAAAAAAAATTGCCAAATTAAATTCTCGCCAATACTAAAACGTGACGTAATGCATACCACCCACGCGCGTATATTTATTTACGATACACGTACGTCTCAAGTGGTACTATTATCATGGCACTGTACGAGTATTTCAAGAAAGGAGGACCTGTACTTCCCACTCTACGGACGTGTGGTGAACAAGCAAACACGGAGGCTCTTGGAGAGTCATCGGGAGAGCCGACCGGAAAGAAAGCTGTCACGCCTCGAGACAAGTACAATAGCTACACGCAGAAAGGGCACGGGTACTAGGGAAGTATGCCGCTGAGAACAGTTCGACCAAGGCAGCTAGGTAGTTCTCGAAGCTTCTAGATCGGAAGATAACTGAATCATCAGTGAGAAGGCTTTACGTACGTCGTTTACAATCGCTAAAGCACAATTATTACGTCATAAGCTTACGGCAGTTAAAATCACCAAATTTAAATTTTGCCAATATTAAAACCTAGCTGTTTTCAGCCATTTCACCAAATTTAATGCTCGCCACATTTCCCACTATATGATATCCTTTACCCCATCACCGGCCTAAGCCTGTGGTATAATCAAATTCGTACCACATTACATCATCTATAATAAAAGTGATTGGCTGAAAAATATTGGTTATATAGGCTCATAACCCACACTTTTATTCTTACCACTAGAGGCAAAACGTTGCTACGCATCGCTGATTGTGCGCATGCGCAATGTGGTATAAGTCAGATAGACGACACCCACTCGTGGGTTATGCGCCATAACCTCTCACCTGTTAGACTGGGCATATCACTCCACAGTCTTTTCCCATAGCTCAACCCAGACAGCTAGCCCTTCAGCATTGGCAAAACAACCTCTTATTGGGGCAAGCCTGAGCAAGCCCCACACTAGTCATGTCAACGCTGCATTTTCTCTGTATTATTATTATCATCATTATTGTACTACATCGTGCTAAATTTACCTAATTTAACGTATTGCAATCCAATTTCTCTCATTGTCGAACCGCATATTCTATGCTGACATATTTAACGTATTGCAATCTCTCACGCTTCCAACAGTGGCGTTAGTGTATGTGTATGAGTTACGACTTCACCATCTTCAGACTTGCGACACACAAAGAGTGCGAGACATGGACAAGTTATTTACATAGTTTTGCTGAGGAAGGTATACTACAGCGTCCAGGTTAGTAGGGTTGGTATAGCCTCTGTAGAAGTACAGGTATGAGTGCTGGAAATGCATGCCACGATCGAGTGGTGTGAATGACCAATTGCAGTGGTTTCTTTTTCTCTAAGTGTTACTACTTTGTAACTAATATGATAAAATAAACAATATTGCCCTACATAATCGCAATTCTCGTCAAGGCTCGCCCCCTCAATGTCATGCACATGACATTTGCTAGTAATAACATGGTGTGAAGGTGCTTGCTTAGAACCGTGCTATTCAATCATTCAGCCTACGTAATCCTGAAGTTTTACAGGCTTATTGAGCTCTTAGGATCACCATAGTGTTTTCTAAGCCTAAGAGTCTCTGTAACTTCTCAAAGTTGCGAAGCCTTGCTGCACCAGTGTACTGAACTTCTCGACAGCTGAAAAAGCCATAGAGGCAATCCTGGTAAGTGAGCTGGTGCATGAATAGGGATTCCAACCTTGATTAGTGCTTTTCTGTGTCTGGAAAAGGACTTGCATTGTTGTGCCTAAAGATGATTCATACTGGTTATACGTATAAAGCAGTAGTGGACTAACTAGCCACTAGTAATCTTTCCTAGATTTCAGAAACAGTGGAGCATGGTCAATTCTGAGCCACTCCAACAGTACTAATATTATATTACTAGGACTTAATGCGTTCCGTAAATGCCTTGTGAAGAATGACCATCATGTGGGTGGAATTGGTGAAATCCTTACCTCGTGCAAGCTGTACAGGTTGTACTAGTACATGTAGATGGCTAGTCTTACCAAAGCGGTAAGTTTTAGAAGTTGACGTTACTTGAGACTCACTGTAACTCACAACCATGCATGTTCAGCTAGTAACTGAAGTTGCAGTTTACGCCTATTTGTGACCTAGTTGGGAGTGCTGGCTATCAGTTATCATTTCTGTATCAGTGCTAATCACCTGGAGTATTCAGCACGTGATTCGGGCATCAGCAGTCCAGATTGAGACTACAGAGTTCATTCAGACGTAGATATACAGCATGCGCAGGAGTCTCTTCAAGACTGAGACAATGCAAGACATGGAGTCTCCGCCCCGGATGCAGCCGAGATTTAATTACATTCCTGAAGTGTGATTGAATCACGTACAATGCAAACGCTATCTCAGAATCACATAGCAGTTCTCAAGATTATTGCTGAACGAAGCGAGGCAATAATGTGCACAAGTGGGTCTCTTCCAGCCTCCTCTGCTTGGGATGGGAGGATCCCATAACTCTATAGACAACTGTGATACAGTGTGTGATCACCTCAATGTCGCTCTTAGCAGTACATGTACAATCAATGGTCAATCGCGTTACACAAATTGTGCACATGTGATCAACAATAAAAGGGATAGTTACTTCGTGCAACTCTACCATAAAAGGCTATAAATGTTTATATCTTACCATTTCTTTTTACAAAGGCGATTTGGTACACGATGTTCAAGGTGTAACATTGGATTTTGTCCAGAAGACCTGGTGCGGAGAGCAGTCAATAAAGTCTTCCATGTTCAGTGCTTTTATTGCACCCTTTGCCGGAAGCAACTCAGCACCGGAGAACAGCTGTACTTAGTCCAGGTATTGCATCATTGATAAGTAATATTTATATACCACTTGACAGTGCATTACGGGGGTTTAGTTAGTGCACATGGACAATATAATAATGATCGAGGGTAGGATAATGCACTTGCCGAAGGTGGGTACGTTATCTGCCCGAGACCGTTACTAACTAGCCTTGTAATGCACTGCCAACTGGTATCTAAGCTACTTAGTGCTCTCACTGACCTGATACTCTAGTGGGCGTCATTTAGAAAGTGTGTGTTATTGGGCGAGCATGAGCGAGCCCCGCACTAGTGATGTCAATGCAGCATTTCCTCTGTATTATCATCATCATCATCATGGTACATATGCCATTCCTATGCCTACCTAATTTGCATTCCAATTTCTATGCTTATCTATTTTAGCGTATTGGATTGTGATCACATGGCATAATTATATTTGAAATTCCCTGCTAACGAGTACTTTCTCAAGAACTTTCAAGAACTTTCCCGACTATGGATGCTACAGAACCTCAGAGTACTTCCTCCAGAGGAACTCCTCACTCAGTACAGAGGGATGCTACATGTACCACATGCTGCCATTTACCTCGCTCACGCTTGCACCATAATGCTCTGCATTCCTCTAGTATATTTAATGCACACCATTATGTGGATTTAAAGTACAGTCATGTGATCAATCTTGAGACTTCTGATTCATCAAAGGTCACATGAGTAGCACTAAGTTACATATATGCAATGATACTGTAGAGAATTTTGACGAATCGCTGAATCATATTTGAATATGCATTGTGTGAAGATAATACTTGCAAGCACATTTCAGTAAAACTGAAATGATTATTTAGACTTGATTCACACACTCATAATCTCCCCCATGTGCAGCACATACATGTAACATACATCTGTCTTGATGAGCACCATTATGCTTGTTCTCTTATTCTCTAGGGAGAGAAATTTGTATGTGTGCAGTGCTACCAGATGAGCACTCAGTCTATCACTGCCACTGCCTCTTCTATGGCAGCCCCTAATCCCAAGCCTGATACAGTGAAATTTGGTAAGACTACATGTATACGTGTACCTATATATGACCCCATCAGTTCATTATTACAAGTACAAAAAAATGCCTCTTCTCCAACTCCCCCCAATACCTCTGAAACCTCCAGCTACAAATCTCCACACTACATCCATTTTTCATAAAAAGATGTGCTCTCTGAATACACTCTAGTTTTTAGCAAAGATTTGGAGGCTTTTGTTTTGTATTATGTAATGGGCATGTTGGTGCCATTCCTACATAGAGAGACTACCGACTCTCTGATACATACAGGTGGCTGGTACATTATATAGGAAACATTCCATGGTTTATTGAGTCTGAATTACATGTAGGGTAGAGTTGTGATTCTTGAGTATTTCAGAAGACTCAGCAACAGGTCAAAGCCACTGTTATAGAGCAGGTCGTTAATAAGTTGTAGCACTTCATATTAGACAAAAAACAAGACTGATAATTTCATATCAGCCGGGTGTTTTTTACATAAATCATTCAACTGAAGGTTGTGCTCAGCAACAGGTCAGTCTAAGCTAAATTCAACTGTAGAATGGATCTGCTTGGCTAGACAATCTCATCATGTTGAGCTTCCAGTGAAAGTGCTTACATGGCAATTTTGTGGTGCGATTCCAGTTAGCGATCAGAACTTTCCAAAACAGAATTATCATCATTACCTACCGCTCTTTCGCCGTCTAGGTAACACAAAACTAATATAGCTTGACGTTCTTTGGCCTAATGAGCCTACAAACTCCCAGTAGCTTCATAGTGGTATAGTAACGGAATGACATAACTTAGCACTCATGATAATTGCAGACGAACACACACACACAGACAGACGCGGGAACGTACAGCAATCTTAGCTGGGCGCCTTTGCGTGCGCCCGGCTGGTAATTATCACCACAATTTTGTAGTGGTCTACAATACTATAATATAGGCAGTACATTGTACATGCTTACAATTACATATCTCATCACAAGAATTATAATAAGGTGATTTAGATAAACTTTCTTGTGTGCACATAGTAAACATGGCATGTAGTAACTCAGGAAGCATTAGTGTATGAAACATTGCATATGCATTTACTACAACCACTCCTACTATCCCTTACTATACAAAATTACTGCTGGATGCCTGCACACACACACACACACACACACACATAATCACACACATACATTGTAGCATCTCCTACAACCCTATCCCAACAAGTGGAGTCACCCCTGCACACGCCCAGTCCCACTATTGCAGCCATCTCTTCAAGTCAGGTACTGTCCACACCACCGTCACAGCTGCAACAACAGCAACTACCAATCAGTGATAGCAGGAAGGGGAAGACCCGTACCAGTATCACCCCTCAGCAGCTGGTCGTCCTCCTCGAAGTCTACAACCGAGAGCAGAGGCCTTCAAAGCAGACCAGGGAAGAGCTGATGGCGAAAACTGGGCTAGACATGAAAGTATGTAATCTTTCCATAGCCTTGCTTTTGCCAAGATGACAGTCTTCTAAGAAACAAATCCTCTGGGCATGAGACTGCCTACACAGGGAGTGGGCAAGCTTCCCCTTTGATAATCGATGTCACTGTAATGAATAGTGTATCAGAGTGTCTAGCTGATCAAACATAGTTTTGAAAGTGTTTGCAGTACGTACTTGTCTTAGTATTGGTTAGACACTCACAGCAGGTTTTTTCAAGGATTTGAATCCCAAGGGTGACATCATAAATATCGAGGCAGAGCTGAGGTGTGATGCCACCTGAGGGATTCAAATCCGAGGAGAAACCTGTTGCGAGTGTCTAACTGTCTTAGAAATGGTGCATATTATCAGTCCTTTGTTGCTAAACAGGTACGTTATCCCTCCAGAGTTTTACATTGGCACAGAGCTTCGTAGAAGTGCCGTTCAGTATGATACGGTGTTAAAAAGAGCTAGCTACCATCAAGATGTAGGTTTTCAAGTCAAATACATACCAACAGTGGCAAAACACTCCTAGCAACTACATGTACGAAGAACTGCTAGTGGATGGGATAGCTACCTGTCTATCCTGAGCCTAGAGCCATTGTGGCACAAAATGGTAGGCTAGCAGCGCATACCACATACAGAGACACAGCCACAGACAAGCAGGAGTAGCTTACTGTGCTTCCTACATCGATTTTGCACCAATTTGTGAGCCAAAAAAACGTCATAAATCCTGCCAAGGCTCCCTTAGTATGCAGCCATTGGTTGTCATGCATCAGGACAAAAAGCTCTGTGCAGATGTTAATTAAAGTATGAAACTACAGTGATGATGTAAAACAATCAGTGTTGTGAAGTGATTGAACAACACTGATATATAATTATGTTCAATACAGAGTCTTCTTGCTGTCTAGCTGCACCATCACTTCATTACACATGAGTGTATTGACCTTGAGCCGAAACAATTCCCATGAGTGTCCCAATGAAGTGAAGATGAAACTTAAAAACTGTCAATTCAACAAATTAAATAATTTCTCTCAAAAGGTAATTCAGGTCTGGTTCCAGAATCGACGCTCTAAAGAGAAGAGAGATGCCAGCTACAGGGAGGCAATGAAGGAAGAATCTCCACTTACTCATGTGACCTTGCCTAGTATGCCCCCACCCATAAGCAGTATGGTGCCAGCAATGGCGACTTCAGCAACACCTGTGACCACTTCCTCTGACAACACAGTACCTACCAGCCTACCAGGTGTGTATATTCATCTCTTTTTAGGTTTTACTGTTATATTAACATCAAGAATGGAGTCTGATTAGCTACTTCCGGTGTGTACAGCGGCAAAGTTGCAAAACACAAATGCAGCCATTGTTGCTAAGATAATTCTTGGTGTCTAGAACTGCAAGTCCACGTAAGGTATACAAGTTAGATACCGAGACCAAGGGATCTACGGGCTTTAGAAACCCGAGGGCCCGAGGCTGTAGCTAAGGGTCCGAGGGTTTCTAAAGCCCGTAGATCCCATTGGTCGAGGTATCTAAGTTATTTAGAGTGTAGCCCTAGCAACAGTTTTTGAATATATATAAGTTATGTTGAATATATATAAGTTAGATGTCATTACAGTGTGCATACAGCCTCCAGGCCCATAGTAAACCACTTCTACAAATAGTAAATACCTTCAGGAATACCCTGAGAGCATAGACTTGTAAAAGTTGTAGGTCTCTATATATATAGAGACCCGCATTTCTCTAGCAGGTCTCTATGAGATTTAGAGACCTGTAATTGACCAATGAAATGCAAGAAAGTACTAACACTATACTCTAAAGCAAAAATATGTTATACCTGAACCTAGCAAACTTCTTCCAGTCTTTGTGCCTGTTGTGGCTATTTGTTCTGGTGTTGTAAAGTGGTAAGTCATTCAAGAATATTGTATGTGCAGTACTTCCTCTCTGATGCTTTAGCTTCAACAGTGATTTCAGCACTAACGAATTCCCAGTACTAGCTAGCTACATGTACCAGCACTATACAATGTAGCTACTCGAGAAGAGCCTTACGGTGCACAACTGTTGCATGTACATGTACATGTACATGTATATACATGGAGGGCGGTGCTAACTGTAGAATAGAATGCACCTCAGGGGAATGTATTTGGGGGGGGGGGTCAGACAAGCCTCATCAGGGTTTCATACTGGATTTTTTGGAAATTTACATGTTCTGAGGTTGCTTCTGGGGCTCCAAACATGCTGGAAATTAGCTACTAATACGTGTAAACTATTGAGTATCAAAAAATATCAAGATCAAACTTCTGGGGGGGGGGGGGGGGGGGTCCCAACCCCCACTTTCCTTTGTACTTGAGAGCATTTAGAGATATGGTGACCGCAGTTTATGTGAAGCCATAGTTCTGCCTGAGCATCATGCGGTTGAAGGTATACACTGAATCTGCTCTCTTATTTGGAACATTATTGCATGCCGTTCAGGCAAGAATAGCCTCGTTTCCAGGCTCTCCCCACATGCGATAATGAAAATAAGGAAGTAAAGGTTGCCTTTCCCTCATTTTTACCTTTATATCCAGGAAACAAGGCTACGTGGATGATATAGCATCATTTGCATTTACTATTCTTCATTCAACTGCAGAAACCAGCAACCTCCTGTGAGATTTCTTCCTCCAAGCAAAACCACACCTTCACAACCCATATTACATGCATATATCCGAGACTAGTTCATGAATAGTGATCTCAATAAGTAGTGATACTGGCAACTTTTGCTTTCAATTTTCCTTTACTGTAATGATAATCTCACACTAATCAAAACTTGTAATCATTCCATCATTTCCTACTCCATCATCTTTCTCCTCTACAGGTAGCATTTACATATATCTTTTATACAGGGCATCTTTATTTTATTGACACTCAGTATATCGCTTAAAGATTAGAAGTCTCAACTCTTAGAAGTCTCAACTCCACCCACTTTATGGTGGTGACATTCTTTTGCAGTAAATAAGCTTTTTTTTCTCATCGCTGCACATTTAAATTTGTTGGATTGGCCTGATTTTAATTTGTCCTCTGAACCTGAGCTTGACCAAAAACTTTATTCCTTGTCTGAGATATGCATCACTTAGAGAATGTATTAGGAGAGAGGAGCTACTTCTTCTGCCCACCCTAACTACATTGTCTAGGCACATATATCTCCAAGACAGCAATCAAATTTCATTTTTGTATTGCACCTTTTTCACAATTTTGGGTGAATGCTGGCTAAATTTATGATCTATTTCAGGAGTTACAGTCGTACAAATTGATATCTGGAACTGCAGCGTAATAATGGGCCGAAGTGATGAACTGGAAACTCCAGGGGTGCGAGGGTCTGGCTCGCAAGGCTAAATGTACCCAAACTAATAATGATAAGTGATGTCTGGAACAAAAACATCTGTACTTTCAGATAATTTTTTATTTACTTATGTTTTTTGGGCAGGTAGCATTCAAAAAGCTGTATTATAGGCCAGGCTGGCGCGCTTTGTTTAAGCCTCGTTCCCAGGCCACGTGCGCCGAAAGTGGGATGGAATGAGAACGGAACTATACCGTAATTATCTTGCCTTAAAAATAACGGTGAGAAATTGAGGAGTATTTGAACTGTAGCGGGAATAAACAAGAGAACGGTACAGGTGGGCTTTTTTTTATGGACGTTGCATGACACTGAGCCAGTGATAAGTCAGAAGCGTGTGTATCGCTCATGACAGTCACAAAAATTATAGGCTCAGAGCACTCCTTTAAAGACTACATGTATTCTGCCTCATTTACTTTTCAGGTTGACTGATTGATCTTTACAAGCAGATGAAAGATGAAAATAGTTTGTACTATCTGTACAGATGCTGTGTCTGAGGATTTTGCAGCAACTCCTTGTATCCTTGATGCATGTAGTGTGTAAGAATTTAAACAGCCCAAGGCCACCTTGGCCAGGATCACTTACATGTATAAGCATTCCAAATACCTTCTTTCTGGTGACCCGACCAATTCACCAATGGCCTTCAGGAAAGAGAATTTATTTTTTAATTACTATCTCAGAGTAAAGGTCACACGTGTCCAGGTATCGGTTTTTAGTTGCGTGAGCATGCTTATCCAAGACCTGATCCTATTATCTGTGTTTTCAACTCTCTCCCTACTATCTGTGGTGCTACCTGTGAACCAACCATTAGCACAGAAACTACCGACCATTAGTGTTTATGTGTCTGTGGCTGGTGGAGCAACAATGCTGGTAAAGGAACAACTATTGAGGGTACCTGTTTGTGTTGTAAGGGTTATTGCTGCAGAATACGGCAAGAAACCCAGCAGTTTTTGATGCTGCATGGCGTTGGGCTGTTGATCAGTGACATCAGATGTGCATAAGTGTCTAAAATTTATGGTAATTGTCTTCAGTGGTGATCCTCCCAGTCCAACGTGTGTACGTACAACTGTTGATGTCCTAATGGTGGTAAGAAGATGTAGAGACAATGTACCAAAGCCAAAAACAGAAACATGTTGCAAGGGAACAAAGCCACAAGTGTACAAGTATCCAATTTGTGACTATACATAGTGTCATTGTCATGTGAATTGCAGTTGGGTTATGGCTTGTTAATTAATCGGGATACAGCCTACCTGACTACTGACAGTCGACCAACCCTCTTCCTGGATGCAAGGTCGAGTCATCAGAAACAAGCATTTATTCTAAGTGACTTCACCATGATACTCTGTGCTGCAAAATAAACCAAACTCTACCTTGATAAATTGTAGGCCGGCAAGCTAGTACTATATGAAGACCACCACTTTGATGATAACTGCAAATGTGTGTAGTTTTTGCTATACAAATCAACTTTCTTGCTATACCACTAACACAATGCCTCTCTTGTCTCTATTTCTCTCTGAATGTGCAATTGTAATAGTTAAGTATAGGTACACAATGTACACATATCGGATGTTCTGAAATATTTAATAGAGCAGGTTCATTGTGGTACCATCTACAAAAATGTATCTGCCATGCGATTATGCCTGTTGACCAAATACCTATCTTATGGTGGCAGCACATGATCCATGATGTCATGTGCAATTACTCCAGAACAATATCTTTGGGAAACCATAATACATGCTAGCCTCATTCCCAGGCCCCCACCCAGCTTTTATCGCTTGTATTTATCCTTATTCCTAGATTCTTCCTCATGAAAATCTTCAGATTTTTTAGGGGGGAGAGCCTGGGAATGAGGCTATTTTGCTGTTTGTCAACCATAAAACCTAATTTGTTGTACCCATCACTGATATGACTAAGGCATTTCCATATTGAGATGCTAACAGACTGAGCGGATTATCCTTAACTCAATCATAGGTGGTCACACATTTCATTTTACATGGTGAGTTTTATTAGGAGGTTGTGAGCAGCAAAGCCACGACTTTGCCGCTATATAAGCTCCCGGTTTCATGTATATATACACACACACGTATATATGTACGTACCTGTCGCATAAATTGTCTTATTAGTGGGGTTTAGGAGTTTTGTATTGTGTATTAGGTTAGCTGCGAGGAGGGGTTAGTAAGAAGAAATCACCCTAATCACCCTTGGGTCACTTCATAAGGTGCGTACAAAATCTCACCATTTATGTAATCTATCAAATCCTCCCCTACTCTCCCTCAGCCTGTCCCAGTGGCTGGCCCACCAGAAGACATGCCCTCAATGCAGAGAGAGGTGTCTGCCCAGAAATGTTATCAAGCTCTTCATTGACACTGGGGAACAACATTCTCGAAACAGTGACAACACTACTCTAGACCCTCGAGAAGTGGCGGTGAGAGAGAGGGAAAGAGAGAGATTGGGTAGACTATTTTTAAATCATAGGTTTAACTACTACACTGCAGAGAATGTACGTACAAATTGTAGTACAGGGCTTTGTAATAAGTGGAGGTTGAAATCTAATACTAATGAGGCAATGGAAGTTGGGAGGAAAAGCTTAATCAATTGCACAGGTTTAGGTAGTCACATCTAGAAAAGAGTGGGTTTGTAACAAATGGCAGACAGCTCCTTTAGCTACAAGTAAGAGGAGATGAGAAGGGATAGGAGTGATATAAATTGGATAATGAGATGTATACTACATGTAGATTATGAATTTACAGTTAGATATAGACAGCCAAGAGGTATTAGCTGACGATTACATGTTAATTTTAGATATGGTTGATGAAGCATTGAGGAATAGAGAATACAAAGACTTTGATGATGGCTTGAATAGTTGAATTTGGTCAGTGGACCAAAGTGGCCATTGGGTTTTTGACCTAAAATTCGTCCAAAAGGTTACCTTCCTTGCAGATACCAACTGACTATTTAAATTTCACTGTGTGCTCTGACTAGTGGGTTTTCAAATTTGCATGGTTGGACCAAAGTGGCCAACTGCTTTCTGGATTTTCATAATTATGATTTTGGAAAAAGCTCTCGTTGGACCAAAGTGATTTCCAAATGGCTAGTAGGTATATTCCATTCCCGTGAATGCATGTTACAATACAGATTCCATTCAGTACTTGGCCTGGGGGTGTTACATAGCAGGCCATGCTATGGGCGGATAAAACACCTTCCAATTTGTCCCACAGGAGGACCACCTGCTACCTAATAGGGCATACAGAATTGAGGCTTGGAGATGACAAGGCTTCTCCTTTAGGCTAGAGATGACACACTGCATGCTGCATGAGTAGTTCCCCAGCCCATGAGCAGTTAACCGGGAGTTGGAAGTCATGATGACTAGCCATATATACATGTAGCTAATGTTGTCCTGCTCCATACTGCTGTGATTAGGTGCACCCTAGCCGCAATCTCCTTCCCAGCTTTTCCCTCTCCAGTAAAAAAACATGACATACCAGGTAGCAGGTGGTCAGGTTGTCCTCCTGTGGGACAAATTGGAAGGTGTTTTATCCGCCCATAGCATGGCCTGCTATATAACACCCCCAGGCCAAGTACTGAACGGAATCTGCTTTGTAACATGCATTCACGGGAATGGAATATACCTACTAGCCATTTGGAAATCACTTTGGTCCAACGAGAGCTTTTTCCAAAATCATAATTATGAAAATCCAGAAAGCAGTCGGCCACTTTGGTCCAACCATGCAAATTTGAAAACCCACTAGTCAGAGCACACCGTGAAATTTAAATAGTCAGTTGGTATCTGCAAGGAAGGTAGCCTTTTGGACGAATTTTTGGTCAAAAACCCAATGGCCACTTTGGTCCACTGACCGAATTTGTTTAGCACAAGGTGGTAGTCTGTTGCCTATCCTTTGTATTAATCAGTTACATGTACTAGATGAGGTTGAGAAAGCTGGGATTGGCGTAAGCATTAAGAGTGATGTTAAGATTGGGTTGGGGAAGTAATGTTTGCAGGTGATTTCGTAGGTTTAACTACTAATGCAGAGGACTTTAAAAAGATGTACAAGGGTTTTATAATAAATGGAGGTTGAAATCTAACATCAAAAAGAGTGCTGTTACGGTACATGTACATGGAAGTGGAGAGAGAGAAAAGATTTCAAGGGTTGTAAGTTACTGTTACTCAGGCACTGAATTTGCTGATAATGGGTCATGGGATAGTCATGTGTAGAAGGTAATTATTAATGGAAAGAAAAAACTTAATCGAGTGCACCAGTTTCTATATAATAAGGTTGTTGTTAATTTCGGTACTTCATCCTACTTTAGAATATGGCAGTGAAGTGTGGGCTTGTAATAAGGCAGACAGCTTCCTTAGAATCCATTCAGCTAAGAAGCTACTTGGCTGCTCTTCTAAAACGTGTAATGAAGCAGTAAGGCGGGATATGGGGTTAGAGTCCTTGAAAGGGAGGACGGATAGGAGCAAACTTAAGACTTTAAGTTGATTGTAGCGGTCACTTTCAATGTATGTGCAATTCCAGACATTGAGTTATCACATACGTACCTCCTGTGTGTACAAAACCAAATACATTGTAGTTGTAAACTGGAGCCAGGACATTATGCCCGTCTGCAATCTTGATATCTGTAACTGCAGCCTAAACAGCTATAATGGTATAGCTGTAGCTTCAGTAATATCTGTCTCTTGTGTACTTTCATAATTTAAACATGTTTGGGCATGTACTTGGGTGGTTTATCACCAATTGAATGCATACAGTGACAAATTTTCTTGTGCTTCTTCAGTATCGTAGCCTCGTACCCAGGCTTTCCACCCCCACATTTATGTGTGGCTGTGAGATAAAATCTGGGCGTAGAAAGCCTGGGTATGACGCTACAGTATTGTGGACCAGCCCTTTTGAAGTAAAATGCATTATGTGCTATAATATGCGTATCTGATGATTATATCATTTACTTATCTATCCTTCAGGAAAAACTTGACCTCCAGGAGAGTCTTCTAAAACACAAAGGTAAGTATGCAAGATTTTGTGCTGGTCAAACATGTTAGATGGGGGACCTTACAACACTGTACTTTTAAAGATATTAAGTGTGTCCTGAAAAGTACATGCAAGCCTAAAAGATATGCATACAGATTAATATCAAAATCATCTGAATTTTTACAGTGCTTCACTCTGGGACTCTCCGTCTGCCAATACGCTGATTGCTGATGCTGACTGTGCTGACTGCTGACGCTGACTGTGCCACTGTTAAGAATACTCGCTTAGCTAATATGCCACTGCTTTGTTAGACCGTCTCTCCAAAGACAGTTGCTATCCTAGCTTGGCGCCTCATGCCTAAGCCCCTTTCTGCGCATGCGCCACTCAATTCTGGCACCGCCTCTTTAACAAATCTTTCCCTTAACCTCCAAAAAGTAAGTGCCCTAGACTGCATTATGGTTGCCTAAAATTTTTAGTGATAACTACATGGGTGTGTAAGATGCCTAGCCTTGTTTCCGGGCTCCTCTCCCCAGCTTTTTTTGCACAGTGTACACAGTGCAATAAAGCTGGGGACTGGAGCCCGGGAAGAAAGGCTATACAATATCATATTTATGTCTCCCTTTAGACCAGGCACTGAGTGAGGCAAAGGCTAGCTTGGAGGAGATCCGGGAGGAGATGCAGGCCTGGCAGGCACAGCATGAGGCTACACACAAGAGACTTAAGACTGAGCAAGCTGCAAACTCCTCACTCAAGGTTTGGTGCACACATTACTCTTATCAGTGAGAACTAAAAAATTTTTGACTTGGTCTAACAAATATCATACCAACTCATACTTTGGTCAGGCATAATCTGGCATTCATTGAACACAGTGAGGATTATGGTCAGACGCATGAAAGGCACTGAAACATCGCTACCCATAATACGTTTTCAATGGCCCATTTTCTATCTCATAACTGTGTAAGGCAAAAAGCACAACTGAAGTCCAACTGGGAAATGCTTATGATGTTCATAGTATTAGCTACAACTACATGTATGTAACATGCACATCGACCAGCCACACAGTCACATGATATTACACGTATTTCTGTGCAACATGGCAGAATATTACATGAGTGCTGAGATATATTTTCATCTGCAGTACAACAGAATATTAGCCACGGCTGCAAGAAAAGCTGCAAGGGGAGGCCTGGGTACGAGGCTAACAAATATTGCAGGGATGTACTTTCACAAGTCCAAGGATGAGTGAAAACACTCCCTACAAGAGTGCAATATGCCTTATTGCATGGGAACGCATATAATAAGTAGCAAAATGGCCGAAGCTGAAGAGCTCCCAGGAGTATTGCTGCACCAGTGGTTGGACAAACATGGACATGACCAACTACCCTCATTAACATGTTTTGTATTGCTGTATTATGATCAACGCAGCTATGGTCAATATAGTAGGAAGTATAGAATAAAATTTCAACTACTTCTGGTTTCTAGGGTAGGGCCAGGGTTCAGCCAATCAGGTTAATGTTCAACTGCGCACTGTGCAATATGGGATAAAATGGCATGTTAGCTACATGATATTATGCATGTTAGAGTATAGAATAACACACTGTGCGTTTGTATGAAGTAACTTGATACCTTTTTTCTGTTAGGGGGGTACTAGCAAAATGGTTCTTTATAAATAAATAAAAAGAATTCATACTGCAATAGAAATATGATCAGAGCCTTTACTTCACATCATTGCATTTCATCCACAGAAGCAACTTGGTGTTCTCCAGTTTGAGTGTGACCAGGCACAGCTGGTGAAGAGAGAGGCTGATCAACTTAGGCAGAAAGTCTCCACCATGGAAGGGTAGGTTATGGGAGGTACATTGTACGTATGTGCCAGGAGCCACTGTGTGTTCTCTCTGCAGTGGGTAAGAGCTATCAGATGTACATATCACTCAATAATATATTGTACATATTACCAAAATGTATGTACATATAAGCTGCACTAATGCACCAAGGCCTTCCTCACCCAGATTTTATTTCACAGCTGGTTTTTCTTTCTATGGCTGAGATAAAATCTGGGCAAGGAAAGCTCAGGTTCAAAGCTACTTCTCTCTTCCCCCCATCTTCTCAGACTCCAGCGGGTTCTTCGAGACACAAAGGAGGAGGTGGAAACCCTGGTGAAAAATTACACTTCACCCACCAAGCTGGCCACTTTTGTGATCGCCATGAAGAGGTGAAGTTCTGAGCTGAGACTGTGGTGTGCAAAATAATAAAGCACTATGTAATGAGGTTCCGCCTAGCCTTGTACAACATTCAAGAAAGATTTGGATTTGAGACTGGGAATGAGAATGAGGGTTCATTTGCTGAGTCTCACATGGCAGTGCCCCTTCACTAATCCTTCCTTCATACTTTAATGTGGTTACTTGCATCATTATTTACTTTTTTCTGCAGAGATTATGAAGCCTTAAAAGAACGGAAGGACAAACTAACACAAGATGTCAACAGTTTAAAAAAGCATGTAAGTTACAGGTGTATAGACCAAGTTGTCTCCAGCTTTGCTCAACCCAATTTTGTCACTCTTGGTTGCATATTCCAAGACACTTTCTTCTTTATAAAACAGTAATAGGTAGGTCATATCACTTTCTCTTCAGCTGCGTAGCCGTGAGGCAGAGCTGAAGAGCAGTCGGTCCCAGCTTTCAGTAGTGGAGAAAGACCTTCATGCTGCCGAGCAGGAGAAAGAGAACCTGATAAAGAAGGTGGAGATACTGGAGAGGGCTGTGGAGTCACCTGGCTCACGGGTGGCACTCCTGAGGGTTTTAGAAAGGTGTGTACATGTACATGCCATAGGGGAGCAGGGGTAGCCTCGTTCTCGGTCTCCACTCCCCTGGAAAATGCAGCCTGGGAACGAGGCTAGCTAGGAGAGCCATGGAGCCACCTATCATTATTTAATAGATCATTATCCATTGGCAACTCAGCGTGTGCTAATTAAATTTTGGGCCTGGTGGGGCAGTGGTGTCCCCATCTGTATGCATGTACATGGCAGGGGAGTAGCAAAATTTGTACTCAGGTGCATTGGGAATGATTTCATTTCCTCGGCTATTTGTCTACCATGTTGGTATTTGTATCATGGGCATTGCCAAATACAGTCATCATAATACCAGTAAAATAAAGGCATATATTTATTCTTTCATTCAGCCCCATGCCAGACCTTTTTAACAAGCCTCAGCAGGAGTTAGGAGCAAGCCCTTTACTGGCTGCACATTCACAGTGAGTATAGTAGCTAGCCTCATTCCAAGGTTCTACAATGTACTTCTCAATGTTTTGTAAGTTGAACACATTTCGTGTTATACATTGTAGCTCAAAGTCAGAGATGCCATCCAATATCAGATTAGGGAGTTTGTAACTGCTCAAGTACTGTAGCATGTGATTAGCAATGCATTACTGAACACAGTTGGACAAGTACACTCAGGTCTCAGATAGTGTTTGCATGTATCTGGCTACTTCTGCATCATGCTATTCATGTTCTGTGTCCCCAGGGTTTGCCAGTATGGGGTCGAATAACCACAGTGCCTATCCCAGCCTTGTTCTCAGTCTGTATTCTGCACCTACATATGCGTAACAAGTTTATGAAAAAGCTGCAGAGTGGAGATTAGGATACCTAGTTATGTACATGTTGTGTGTGTTGATAACAAGAGCACTCATGTTCCTACATAGTAATCCACTCAAAGAGAAGCATTCAGTACCATACTGTGTCCAGGAGAAGCATCAGGTACAGTAGGTACATGTGTTGTACTTTGCTCTGACTGTATATGTATTGTGATCTAAGGACATGCTTTTCCTATTATATCACGTACTTGTATTCACAACGAGATTGATATTTAATATCTAAAAACCAGCCAGGATTTTTTTTTACATAACTGAGATTATGCTCAGCAACAAGCTAAATGCAGCTGTACAACGCATCAGCTAGGTTAGGCTTCTCATCTTACACAGCTTACAGTGAAAAGTGCTGCACTTATGATGTGTGCTAAGTTAGGTCATTGCACTGTTATGCCACTGGAAGCTAGCAGGCTCAATAGGCCAAGGTACGTCAAGCTCGCTAATTAGATATGAAAAACTGATAGGTCACGATTGTTTCAGTAAATTCAGGCAGCTATAACTGAAAGTGCACTACAAAATTGCCAGTTCAGACAAACAGACAGATGCAAGAAGCATAAAGCTGCAGTGGCCCTGGAGGACACTCTGCAAAGGGGGTGCCGCCAATATGGTAAAGGCTCCGCCATACTGGCAGCTATATGTATGTGTATGGGCTCCTGGTATGTGCCAGCTACAGTTTGAATCCCCCGAATGACCCAGCTTTCAATTCAGTGGCTCTGAGGTCATGATGATGCAGGCACTGATTCTGCCTGGAATCCATATATACGTACGCTCAAATTACTCAATTAGACTTCCTTAGTACGTACATAAGTGTGTGGAACACACAACACGCAGACGAAAGTACGTACACTAATTAACTCTTGATCTCCCGAGTGAGCTGGCTGTGTCATTTTTTCAGTCGTGACTTCTTTCACATGTATGATACGTCTATGTCACATCAGTGTAATTAGGTGCATGTACAGTAAAGGTTAACAGACAGTTTCACCGCAATTGCCAAGATTCCGCTGATCCTAATGGGTACATGTACATTCCGCTAGGTGGGCAGAGCTTGTTCCACCAGGTTGGTGGAGTCTCTGCCATATCAGTGGCACTTCCACCACAGAGTGTCCCAGGGCTACTGTATAAAGCAGTTTTAGTATCAGCTGAGTGGACATATCCGGCTTGTAAAAACATAGCCTGGGAACAAGGCTACATGTGGCCTTGTTCCAAGAATATAAATGATTTTGTCAGCCTAGACCTGCATTTGGATTATACCATTCCCATTAGATATTCTCCCCCTTTCCTTTAGCCAATTGGATCTAAGAGAAACAGTTCTGAAATCAATACTGAAGAAACCAATATCTTAATGCCAGTCAATAAACTATCAAAGAAGAATTCTTCAAAGGTAAAACACACCAGCTCACTAGTCTCATCCCCAGGCTCTCGTGCGCATTACTAAAATGAAATGCGCACATGGGCCTGGGAATGAGGCTACCAGTTCACTACAGACAACAATGCTGCTAGAGGTGTGTTTGAGTCAAACATGTTTGTTGCTGTATAGTCTATCCCATGCAGTCTAGTCTAGCCCATGAGCTCCTGGTATAAATTATCAAGTGTACTAAATTTTGAATCTCTCCTAATCCTACCATGAAAGTGCCATTATATACAGGTCACTCCCATGTTATACTGCTCTCTCACAGTCATCCTCATATAACTTTACTGCCCATCATTTTTTGAGCATACGAAAGCGTCCAGCTAGTTTTATATATGAATATCACCCTTAACTCTTTGATCTGACTACCAATTTTGTAGGGAGCTGGATGAGCTACAATCATTTCAGTGATTGCTCTATTATCTATGATTGTATACACCTACATATCTAACTTTGTATACTCAAACACACACACACATTCACAGAACTTTGCAGCTGGATTTAACGGAATGGGTGGCCAGGCAAAATTTGCTATTCCAGTATCCATCCTATATTAACCTCTCCCCAAAGAGCTATAATACTTTCCTACTGGCATGATGCACTGGCCTTAAAATTGGGAGCTTGCGAAGTTTAGAGATAATCTTCATAGGCATTCATACATAAAAATAAGTCCTTAACCTTACCAAGAAATCTAAGCTTCACAAGCCAAGTGCGCCCAATAAGGGGCTGAAGTTTGCCCCTCGTTCCATAGCACCTCCAAAAAAAAAGCCAGCCCAGACATTACCTGCACTACAGCTGAAGTTTTAGGTGCTGGTGTGAGAACAACCGATCAACATGCTGTTTTCTTGGACCACCAACATAATATTGTTGATTGTCATTATTAATTTGGTTTCCTGTATAATCTATAAGTAAAAGTTTACTCTACTAAAGTTTCTATACGAACTTGTGGTAGTATTCCCCCGATAGCTCTGTTGCCAGACTCCCCTCCCACATGCTCAAAAAAAGTTGTGTGTGGCCAGCCTGGGAACGTACAGTTGCTTCAATGAGATGAGTTTAGGGTAAGGCTAGGGCATACATGTAGGCGTGGGATTTATTTCCGGGAGTGTTTGCAGAGGCCTAGATATAATCATAGATAGTAGAGTATCTATGATATAATATTATGCATACGATACGCAATGATGTACCGCGCGAGCCCCACCTCCACGCATTACTAGAGTTTTGCTGCTGCAAAAAATTATGGCTGCAATTGTGTTTCGCAGTCAGCAAAGGCGCTGGGGAAACGAAAGCGCAAACTTTTACCAGGCCTCCTGCACCAAAGATCCGGGCATTCCCAGCCGCCAAAAGACCTACAGATGTGAGGGTAGCCAGTATACTAACTGTGGACACTACCACCTTGGAACCAAAGCATTGAGTCTGTGAGCTACATCTAGTGCATTTTCTGAATGTGTTGTCACTGAAAACTTTAACGTGAGGTGTACCCTCTGTTGACACATGGATAATATAGTACGCGTACTATATTATCCATGGTTGACAGCACTAGAGGTAGTGTTGCGCCATGTACGTAGCTAGGTATTAATCTTGGCCTGTCTCTATATAAATCACTGGTAAATTATAGGCTGCTCTAATACAGCCATGCATACAGGCAGGCATGGCCTATTCAATATGCTGTGTGCTTTCCGATAATATGTGCAGTATTACTAAAAACAACAACTCTTCCTTGCCAAGGCCTACAATGAACTCAAAGTTTTTAACATCCCACAATCTCAGATTTGTTTATCTCAATGAATTAGTTTGTCCTAGACAGGAGTAAACATGGCAAAGTTAATTCATGCAATCAATTGAGTGCATCAAATACTTTCAGAGTTTTGTGAATATTACTATTATGCAGAAATCCACCTCTGGATCAGTATGGATCTTCAACAGCATATAAACTTCGCTGTGATGATCAGAGGTAAGAATACTAACATCTACACTAAGTTTACTTTTGAACAGTCAGTTAGGATGCTGTTAGCTATATCCACACTTGGCATTCTTTGTTATAAACTTGCAGATGGATAATGTCACCTTTGCATGACACTATGTATAAAACAAACCTGTTTGTGATTATGTATAGAGCTACAAAACTGTATTATTGTTTCCACATGCAGGCTTCCAAAACCTTTGGTATCTAGCCAACCAAGTGTGCAGTAAGTGGCTAACTATTTAACACAATGTAGACTACAGTTTATTCATTGGCCAAATACCATTGACTGGCAAGAGTGCATTCATATTGCTACCATGTATGGTGCACATGATACTGGTTATCAGGTGCTGGGGGGAATACAAAACAATTATACAAAGTGGTGGCTAGACAACATAGCGACCAGGAGTAGAGCTATGCCATTATCAACAGCAAAATTTTTTATCCCCTGTGTATAGGAACAAGCGCATGACTGCAAATCAGCCAACAAACCTATACCAATCTCACCAACAGCGCTACCACTCATATGCAATGCCAACTGCGCCAATGAAGAGATCTCTGACCGAACAATTGGGAGGGCAAGATGCACTAACTAGGTCTCTTAGCAAGGCATTCTACGTCACCAGCTATCAATCGGATATCTCAAAATACGCAGGTATGTAATTCTAATTTGCACAACTGGTGCTTGAAATTCTTAATACTTCAGTAACTCTCTTGATATAGCTCAACGCAAAAGAAGCAACTCTGAAGGAAATGGTAACACCCTGTGCAAAAACTTTACAGCACGTCGCAATTCCATTACATCTGTATCTGATGTTCCCACACATACCACCTACAAACGACACAGCAGGGTTTTAAGTGCCCCTCCAATACGACCCATACCCACTGTTTCCAGCACTACAGTCCCCAAACAAGAGTCATCTTCAGCACTCGTTTTACAAAGGAGAAGGAGTTTCTCAGCCATACAGCAGAGCTATCCTTCCAGAGGGGAGATGCTGAAAGATATATTTACTGCTTTTCCCACTCCCCAGCCTGAGGCAGCAAGCAAGAAGCAAGGAAGGCCTTCAAGTGCTGTGAGCATTCGTAGTGGGAAAATTCCAGGACTACGATCAAATCGGACAGAAGCATGGGTCTGAAAATATTTTATAGTCAGACTATCATAATATAATTATGTCCAGTTTTACAAATGATGTTTTTCATTACCTGTGAGCTGCATTATGTGATCCTGTAGTGCAGATACAATAGTATTTCTATTTGTGGTCAGATATCTACCAATACTGTCTGTATATTTGCAAGATACATGTAATACATTGCCTGTAGTAACATAGTTCACTGAAAACGTCTTGAAATAATAATGTCTGAACTATAAATCACTTACGTAAATACACTAGCCTACTTATAAAAAAATTTAATCTTGACTACAACATCGGCACAGACATACGTATTAAATGTATGACGTATAACATTAGTCAGACAACAATAGCAAACGCCATTCCAGACTACACCAGATTGTACTCTGTACACAGCTGCTCATACAATAACATTGGCATACCTAAAGATCCAAACTATTAAGTAAGTCAGAAACACTGCTCCATTGTCTAACAACAAATTTAATGGCTACAGTTGTCAATTGAGACTCATTTGACTGTATTTCACTAGCCACCTCACTTTCTTGAACAGTTTCTAAAGGAGGCAATAATCCTTGATCTCTAAATGCTACTGTATCCACAGTAGCAGTACCCTCCACAATAAAGGAGTATCTGTTCTTGAGTATTCGAGACACATTTAAAGGAAATGAGCCCAGGAGCACAGAGTTTACGGAGGAGGGATTCCACCCCTCTGCTGGAAATTCTGCAGTAGGATGTGCCTTCATTTTCCCCTTAGGAGCTACCTTCTCAGGTTTCTACATTTCAAAACAATAAGCATACACACACATAATGTACATTATCATCACAGCAAGCATACAGACATGGTTTATACATATACATGTACATGTAATGTAGCAACAATTCCTTTATTTAAGAGTGTACACCCCATTACCCTACGCCATGTGCATGTGCTATGTGAAGACTACTTAGCATAAAAGTTTGCAATGGCATGTACATCCTGACAGATCTAGCTATATGTACGTTAGCGATAATGCTATTATTGAGAATAACTTCAATTTTTACAGTCAAAAATAGTATAAAGTGGGTGATGGGTTGTAGCAAATGACAGGACTAGTGTCAGCAGGTACATCATCAGGCAGTGACTTTGTGGGCATTTCGTGCATAATTACGTGGTAGTTCAGTGCAATAGTCATTGCCCTTAGCAGTTATCACTTATTTTTACAGCAGTTATCACTTTTTTAGAGTTTTGGGGATACAGTGTAACTTATATGCTTTCGCTACAGCACCCAGAACAGAAAACATCAGGGAAATGGTTTTTTTACCTTCAAGATATTGCCACTTTGTTGAGTTATAAATAGAAAACTGGGATTAGCTGACCAAGTTTGATTCATTGCTTTTGAGAGGCAAATATGATGGACATCATTACCTTTTCAAGTTAAAACTTAATGAGTATGTAGCACTGCATAACTGTGTAACAGATATGGTGCACTCAGGCCTTCTGAATTTACCGTATAGCGGGAAAATTTGGCAAGGACTTTAATTTGGCAGTTTGGCGAATCGTAAAAAAAAATCGGCAAATCAAATTCTCGGCAATAATAAAACATGACATAATGCATACCACCCACGCATGTATTACATCATAATTGCCAAATTTAAATTTCACCAATATTAAAACCTAGCCGTTTTCAGCCATTTCGCCAAATTTAATGCTCACCAAATTTTCCTGCTATACGGTACGTCATGAAGACATACATACATACATACATACATACATTATATTCATATATACATACGTGGTTCAGTTGATGATAGCTTATTGGGGTGAGTCTGAGCAAGCCCCACATTAGTGAGTTGGCTTCTGTCCCTGTGTCTGTAATACGTACATGTGGACTGTACAACACCCGGCTAGTATGAGCACAAATAGCGATCCGTAGAGACAACAGAGTAAAGAGAGCACAGACTGCAAGCCGCCAGGCTTCAGACAAGCAGTGAATGGAAAACTGAGTTAGGCCAAATTAGCTACTGCTCAGAAGAACGCCAGAAACTCCAGAGCATAAGGGAGGCCAGATTATTGGCCGGGTGTCAGCAAAAGCATGAACAGAAAGCAGTAGAGACTATGGAACAGAAGAAGGCCAGACTACCACACATAAGTTACATGTTGTATTATTTTCTCATGTCGACTATTGCATATGCTACTTCACGTTATGCATGTGCATTCACTCACACTCACTCCATTACATTGGCCTAGTATATTTTTGTACCTTGCTAGCAGTGGTCTTTGCCCCTTTTTCATGTTTTTTGTCATCCGTTCGTTTATCTTGTTCCTCGTCCCTCGTAAAGGTCACCACATTCACTTGTACCTCCACATTAATGCCCTGTTCAAATAGCTTTTTTAGTTCTTCTAAGTCGTGAACTTGATATGAAGTACGAACATCAGAGAGATTGATATTCTCTGATGAATAAATCACTGGCTTAAAATAATATGTTGTGTAGCCAGCTTCTGTTGGATGAACACCAGACATGCCATTTGCACCAGCCAGCAAGTGATACTTTGACATCACACTGGAGTTGGTCTCATCAGAGTCTTGTAATTTTGTCAGGCAGGTGGCAGGTAGAAAAGTGTGGGTCACTTGCAATACGGTTCTAGTAATCTGTTCATCTGTATCATTGCTGGTCTGAAGAAAACACAAGTAACATTTCGTCAGAATTGTGTAGTGTACACGTATATCTCCTAGTGCAATCCTCAACTAAAATTGAGTGCTCAACATAATTATGAGAATTCTAGAAAGATAAAGTATGAGATCACTTTTATTTTCTATATAACAGTATAGACTAGTGCACCAATATATAACTCATTTTCACAATTTATGATGTAATTGCCAAGTGCAGTATAATCATGATCAGAATCTCAGCTAGTACTTATATATGTCAGTTACACTCTCCCGGGGAGCAAGGCACATGTTCAAAATGGTATCTCTGGCAGTTACATGAATGCAAAAATGTGAGTCAGAGATCTGGACGAGTTGATCACATAGTTTTTACCAAGGAAGGCTTACTACAGCTCCCAGGTCAGTAGACTGAAAATGGCAGTCTCGTGTTTACCAATTTACTCGGAGAAACACACAACGTTTCAGCCCGAGTTGGACCTTCATCAGGTGTGTTTCAAGCGTGCATACATGGGGTATTAATACAAGTATGGCTACAACAAAACTGATGTCAGAAAATGTACAGAAGCAATACTGAAGACAATGTCCTAGACTATGTACGCATGGGTGGAGCCTAACAAGCACATACATGTATTAATAACTACAGTTGGCTCCAATAGGAGTCGAGTGTGTCTATACCTCACTCGTCCAAGTTTAGTCCACCAGGCGCCACAGACTTGAGGTGATGGATGCAGTAGCTTTCACGTCTTCTTCTAAACTGGGTGATGGATCTTTTCTATGGCCATGATGGTCAGGTCTCCAAGGGAATGTCCAGGTAATTGAAGTGTTGAGCTATTGGTTTTTCAAGTCGTTTGTTGATGACATCTGATCAATGTCCATTAAGGTGGATGTGGAGGGGGTTCTCTGTCTGACACACATACTGTTTCTTGCATAATCTGCATTCAATCAGATAGTGTTTGTTTTTGCAGATGGCAGAAGCTCTTGTTCGAAAAGACGAACGTTCGAAGGACATTACTTTTGAAGGTGGTGTCTGACCAGATGCGATGGCAGGTCTTGCAACGTCTGTTCAAGCACGCACTACTACACCACTGTGCTCGACTCGTGTTGGTTTGAGCTCGGCTCTAACCAGTAAATCACAAAAATTGCGTGGGCGTTGGTCAGCAACAATGGGAGGCTCAGGGATTGACTGCTTGAGCTGTTGAGAGGTGTGTAGTACTGGTAGAAGGCTAATTACAGTATTACGTAGATGGGGCAAGTGCGGGTGGTATGTAATTGTTATAAGAGGGACCCAATTAGATCTGCTTCTCATCCTCGGTGCTAGAGCCTCTTCACGAGTCACGTCCTTGGCTTGGTCAATCTGTTGTTGAACTGAAGAAGGATCGTGGCCCCGTCTCATAAGATAGCCTCAGCTCAGAAAGTCTCTGGTGGTAGTCATCATCTTCAGAGCATATCCGGGGGAGCCTTAGCAACTGGCTCGCCGCCTTTGGCGGCTCAATGCGCCCTTGGTACTGGTGGGTGTCCGTAGGTTTGGTGTGCAAGGCTCTACCCATGCGTACATAGTCTGGACATTGACTTCAGTGTTGCTTCTGTACGTTTACTGACATCGTTTTTGCAGTAGCCATACTTGTACTAATACCCCATGTATGCATGCTTGAAACACGCCTGATGAAGAAGGCCCAGCTATTATTACTTTCAGTATACTGTACAGTTAGCTAGTCTTGTATAGTGAGCCTGTCACTGTAACTAGGTCTTCTCCAATCCCAGGTCAGTAGAGTTTGTGTATTCTCTGTGATACGAGTGCTGGAGATGGACTTCATGATTGAGCGATGTGAACGTGAGTTACAAGCAGCACAGCCCGTCTCTCCACTTTCCCGTAGCAGCCATGCGAAATGTGT
This sequence comes from Phakellia ventilabrum, assembly GCA_963921505.1. NCBI lineage: Eukaryota > Metazoa > Porifera > Demospongiae > Axinellida > Axinellidae > Phakellia > Phakellia ventilabrum. The sequence continues at coordinate 2,824,566 of OY997390.1, forward strand.
TGCCAATAGAGATGTCAATATCCCAAAGACCAGTAGCTTTTTTGTAGCTTCTTCAGTAGCCTTGCTGTGCACGGTAAGCCAGCCCCTGTCTTGCCCTACCCAGCTCAAGTCCTTCCCCATTCGCTACCCAGAAGGGTAATGCCTGGGTTAGTTATGACTGGCTGGCTCACAAAAATAAGCCAGCCCCAGTCCCACCCTATTGACTACCCGGGGCTGGGTCTGTGTAACAACTACCTGTTGTATGCATGTACCTGTAGCTGTATGGCCATGTGAGGCATATTGCGCTTGTGTATCCCTACTATAGGTACTATGGGCACATTAGGCACCAAGAGTGAATAATACAAAAAAAGTGGATTACTGCCATGTGGCAGTTGCCCCAGTAGAAAGATCTAAAGTGTTACTACAGTTGTAAGGCATCACCATAGTGTTATAATAAGGGGAACTAATTAGCCATAGAGAGCATACATTACATAGCCTCATACCCAGGCCTCCCCTCGCAGCTTTTTTTCGCAGCCATCGAAAAACACGTGTTGTTCCCATTTGTGTAGCCTCATACCATAGATAATGGACATTAATAAAGTACTATGGTAGCCTGCTACCTGCCGGCAGAGTTGCGGTTGCCAACTGATGAGTCCCACCGCAATTGAAATAAGGGACGAAAGGTACCTCTTGGTTTGTCTGGTCGGTGGGTGGTAATATGAAAACCTTTAGAGCCACCCGAGAACTATGCATTACTAGATCTAATAAGTATCTGCTTAATTAGACTCTATAAAACATACCAAGGGCTTATCTTGCAGCTCTGGAAGTCCGGTAATACTCTCAACCTGCACATCAACATCTGCAAACCTAATCAAATCTGCAGAGGCAATGAAGACACTTTTATCAGGGTTAACAGTGCCGTAGCCTCATTTCCCAGGCAGGGATGTCGCTAAAGCGTGGTAGAGCGGCGCTGCGCCGCTCTTTGATCCAGGCTCATATAATTTTTTACTTATATTTGGATTGAAATTTTGTATTACGGTAGTAGCAGGTCATCTTTGGAACGACACTCACAGTGCCAAAGCAATACTACTAAGTACTAAGTAATACAGGGCAAGTAAAAGATGTACATACGTACATTCAATTCCTCCTATATACTCATAAGTATGATGTTCAGGATCTGACACCCTTATCCAAATGTGTCTGAGAGTTAAAGTAGTCTCTACAGTTTGCGTCTTACAGGTCCATGTATATAATATTTGTCCCATCAGCTACATAAGTAAATCATAGTGAGTAAGGTTTTCCTACCCAGTGGTTTTATATCTGGCTCTCTGAATACCAACTTTACTTCGGAAAGAAACTTTACTGATGTTTCAACTAGATGCTCTAGTCTTCTTCAGGGAAAATGAAGAAGACTAGAGCATCTAGTCGAAACGCCGGCAAAGTTTCTTTCCGAAGTAAAGTTGGTATTCAGAGAGCCTTTCTTTCTTATGCAAGAGCCAACTGAGAAGCCCCATCTTCATGGAATCCTATGGGCCAGAGAAATCATTTACTGAAGGTTGGTAAAGCCAGACCAACATGTATGTGCTTGTACCTCAAAATATGCATATGCACACTACCTCATACAGTAGGCAATTACCATATATGAAGAAACCTATCCATGTAAATAGAAAGCTCATAAATCGTACACATGTAGAAAAATTTGCCATGATATTAGTGGAGAGCAGAGAGACAGGCAGTCCTGTTTGAAACTCACACACATCGCTCAATCATCAATCTATCTTCCAACACTCATACTGTATCTACACTTGTATGAAAGCTACACAAATGCTACAAACCTGGGAAATATATAGCTAGCCTACCCTATTGAAAGCATGTGGTACATAGATCTCTGACTATTCTTGTACCACAAGCCAAAGACAGCATCCATGTCTCTGGCCAGACAGCCTATTAATTCTACTATCGAGATGTTCATTCACACAGAACTAAGATGTCATGCAGTAGTTAGTTGAAGCGGCTATAGCAAGGAGTAGGTATGGTTGCACCTTGTTTAGTGCACTGCATTCATTCCCAGGCTCTCATGAAGGGAAACACACACAAGGAGCTGGGGATGAGGTTATGTACCAGGTACGTACATGCATTTTGTGTACATCAAAAAGCCTGCCTTCCTTTCTATGCGGTATACTACCAGCACTAACTACATGTATGTAGGTAATACTCTGGCTGAATATCACTGGGATGGATAGGCCAAATCTCAATGTTGATAAAAACCCATCTTCAGCATTCAGCTCCTCCATCTCCAGCTTCAGTTTGGCAGTAATGTGGGAGCCCAGCAGTGTGGCTGCTGGCAGTAAAAAATCCTGGACTCAAACTTCAATTCAAGCTCAACTCACACTCCAACCTCCCCTCTATTACATGTACGTATATTGTTTAGCTGTTAATTATGTACAAGGCGACACACAGACTTCACATCAGTGAGAATTTACAAGGTAGTGTGCTTTCAGCTTCACTTTGTGCAAACAAAAGTGCAGAGTGGAGACTGGGAATAAGGCTCAGGTATAAGAGTTCTACACACTGCAAAAGAAACACAAAATGCAAGCACCTTATTGATTCAGAAGTGCATATCTCAATAATTCCACTATTTGATCTTTTCAACCACTATATTATATTGGACCTACATTTACATACACTGAGCAGCATCATTACCTTGATTCACTGGAGAGAGAGACCTTTGTATGTACTGAAGCACATGTATATGCATACAACTGCACAATGTACTCTTACCAGGATGTCTGTTACAGTGCTTGGACATGCCAGCTGCCTGTTGTCTATCCATGGGAGTAACATCCCTGTCATCCAAGTACAGTAGCCCTCCCAAAGTGTCCACAGTGTAGCCTTGGTAGCAGGGTACAAGCTAGGAGGGAGGAAAGAGAATATCAACAAATGTAGGGGGAGATCTCAAACATCACTAGTGTATAATGACAAGGAGAAATAGAAGGAAGCCTCTCAGTCATTTTGCAGTCCGTTAAATTGGGAAGGTACTGTTGTTGCTTTGGTTTGATTTTAGCCAGCTGCCCTTGTCAGCAAAACGGTTAAAGTCTTGTGCCCTGCTAATCAAAGTACTTGTAAGCTCTGTATTGTATACACTACTGATTAAATTTCACCGAAGGCATGCACATCAAACCGCCTTGAAAAACTGTGTCAGATGCTGTAGCTAGATGTTCTGTGATTGAAATATTTGTCACACTGTTTTCAAGTATTAGCTACATACCTTTGGCTGTTGATTTACTATTCGGAGCAAGATAACACCTTGTTTACTTTTGTCCTAGGGAATAATGAGGTGCTATACATATGACAGATTGTCCGGTTTACTACTACTATAATATAGACACAGTATTATAACGTACGCATGCTTACCGCAATAGGGTTGCCCATGAGCATGAGACTCCTCAGTGAAGTCAGCTGAGCAAGTGACCTTACTGTAGCAGAGAGATCACACAGGAGGTTATGGCTCAGGTCCAGGGAGACCAGGGACAGCCTGAGGAGGGAGGGGGGAGGATGGACTAGAAAAGTTAATTATAAAGTAATAAACCTGTAACATACGATGTCCTCTACACTACGTAATCCAGGCCATGTTGTTTCATAACCATGTGGCCTGAGAATGAGGCTAGATATAGTATCACAAATGCGACATTGATAATATTAAATACAGGGAACTCTGAACAAGTACAAGAGGAAGAACGAGTACTAAATCTCATTTTCATGGCCTTATGTGTATAATCATACTATTCACTTTTGGGATCACTAAGGTCACCCCTCCTTGTCTAGAAGCCCAACTGAATAAACACTTAGTAGGAAGAAATAAAACCTTGTCCATACCAGTACAAAGGAGTGAACTGTAGGTGGGACAAACGGTTGAGGCCAAGTCCAAGGTGCTGCAGCTGGAGTGGCTTTCTGTCTAGCTCTCGCAATGTACCCAGTTGGTTGTAGCACAGTTCCAGTACCTGCCACGAGAGTGGAAGGTGCATGTAGCATTCCACACTAACAATCCTCAGCAAATGATGGGAAGCCAGATGGTAGCAGCACACAAAACCGTTATGTGTACAATACTGAACACTACATACTTGAATGTTCGTACATCAAATTTTGATTCTTGCTAATTGTACACAGCTGTAACTACTGTCACCAGTGTAATTCTTTTGACCTGTTTCAGTAGAGCACATTCACACAACACAGCAGTATATATATACACACCTTCAAATTTGGCGGAAGGTGGTCTGTGTTGATATGCTGCAAATAGTTTCCCGTTAAAACTAATTCCTCCAGATTCTTGTATTGTAGCATTGGAGCATCCAGTTCAGTTACCTGGGGCAGAGGATTTAGGATATCAATTTGATCACTCTAGAGGGAGGGTCATATCATACACAATATTAAGATAGCTAAATTTCAATCCTTGACCACCATTCAAACAGATTATACTGTCCACCTTTAATTACAGTAGCTCAGAAAACAGGTCAAAATAGGTTATGCTGTATTTGTGCTGGACGGCTAGCACCTCCCGCAATGTAGGGTCAAGAGCTATTTGATCAACAGCCTTTGTGTATATATTAGAAAAAGCCAGAAACATTAACAATCCTAGTGATATCATATACACGCCAAACAATACACTGCCGTTTCTAGACTGCGATGTTATATGCATTCATTGGATGGATGACCTAGCACATAATGTGTTCAGCATGCAACTAGTAAACACCCAGTTCTACTGTCATCAATGCAGCTGAATGGGGGTTACTAAAAATGTATGGGCCCATTTTTATATTAATATTCTGCAACAGGCATGCTAGACGATAGAAAGTGCTTGAAGGATACTCTGATAAAAATGCTACTAGAAAAAGTGACTATCCTAAATGTACCTTCACTGCTAGCTAATACATAAAGTACACATTTAGACAGCTCAACCAGCCAGTTTGCTTAGCAACTTGGAAATTGGTTGTTCTGCTTTCAAGCTGGACAACTGGTATATAAACTGGTAGCCTGTTTTAATTTTTCAGTTGATTTGCAACATTAGCACTGGCATAATGGAGTAATAATTTAGTCAGACTTTCACCAGTTGAAATTGCAATATTAAAACAACGTACTAGTTGTACTATCTTCTCACACATATGTAACGTAACCAAACTAAGCATCACTGTGCAATAAAATGATACTGTCACTCTTGCTTTACAGTAGCCACATACTAGCACTGGTATGAGATAAAAGCAGGGCACTAGTTTGGTAATACATGGTATCAGACTACTAGGCCGGAATAAACTGGCTATCTGAATGCTGAAGGAGGTCCTCCCATTAGTTACATGTACACGTAGCTGCCTAATGAAGTTTTTAGAATCGTAAGATACAAATATGAGAGTTGCTACAGCAATGAAGTGTCCCTGCAGCTCAGCAGCATCTACTGTTCTTAGTTTGTGATGTATCCAGGAGCTCAAGGTTTTATCTCAATTCTTCTTTGCTGCTGCAAATACAACTATCTTCAAACTCAAGCAATAACTACGTATAACTTAAATATTAGCCCCATCCTATAACCAGCCACCTGCTTATCCACAACTCTCAGATGTGTGATGGTCTCCTTGGCCAGTGCTGGTGTCATCTTGCTCGGTGAGGTCACAGCCAGCTCTCTAAGTAATGGGGCCTCCTTACTCCAGCTGAGGTCAACCTGCCACAGCTCACTAGCAGCCAGAGTCTCACGATCTTCTCTGTTCAGTGCAGGACCACCTAATATACATGTAGTTGAAAAGGAGTCCAGATGTTTGTAAGCCACATTGATTCGAGATACTTGCCCTCTAAACTGAACTGTCCTGATTGGGCTACATAGATTAATCTTTAAGTTAGCATCATCACCTGTGAGCTCTCAACTTTCAGTTCAGTGCTTTAGCAAATGAGCTTATGCTTAGAAACTTGAAAGCAACATATGACATTCTCTCCCCTTTCTCTCTTCAGGCTACTACGGCCAACCCTATGCCCCACCCTATGGCGGTCCTCCCCCCAACAGCCTGTCTATGCCCCTTATAACCCTGGGTCCAGTTTGTAGATTTGTGTACAGAACAGCAATTATCTCTCTTTCATTTGGGTACCTAGCTGAATATTTTGATCTCCCAGGCAGAAGTGGCTGACTGACATGAAAACAACCTCAATGCCACTCTTATTAAATACAGCTACAGCTCCTTGAATTTTTGACATGACTAACTAGAACTACAGAATTATGAGAAATCCCCAACAAAAATTGACTGTGTGTGTGTGCCCATCCGGCATTCTGTAGAGCTGCAGATTATAGTGTGCAAATGAGACCATAATGCTAATAATAAGGTTAGTTTGGTACATACAAGAGCTTTAATATGAATAGGTAAAATTTATATCAAGTTATATCATAATATTATTGTAAATTACTATTGCTTGAGGGTGTACAAAGTAGTGCATGGCAGGCATGCAGAAACATGGAAGCTTACAGTTTGGCGTTACTCTATAATAATAACATTAATTAATAGATGCAAAGTACACTATAAGTCGTTGGTGCAGGTTAGAATAACTAGCTATGTAACTATGGCGGTAAGCTGGGACTCGCCGTGCATTTTATATCTCTCACTTTTGTCATTGATATTTGTCCCTGGAACAGGCAGCCATAAACTGCTAATCAGCTCCTGTACCACACGGGAAGCCAACAGCGAGCCCTTCTGCGTAGCCATCTCAGGGAGCAGCTATCTGTTGCCAAGCGAACAAAATAGTTCCAGATAACGCCCAAGCAGAGCCCCACCTCCAAGCCCCACCCCACTTTGCACGCAGACTTCAGCATATAATATTATGATGCTCATGCATTGGTAGATAGCAACATTCATTATTGTCAAGAGTGTTTGTATTATCCACTCGTTATCATCTATTAAAAAGCTAGTGGTTTGCAGCAAAATGTTGGGGACGAGGCTATTCCAAAAGATGCATCCTGTGTGAGAAAAGAAGTAAATTATTCATAACTCCTATCAACTACTGGTATCACTAAGGTATCAGTAAGGGGTCTAGTCACTGATTTAGGTTATTAAGCATGATGACAAAGAGCAGCTGTAAGCAATATTGACTTATAATCATCATCTATTTTCCCTTGTACCACACAGCTATATAAATCAAAGGCACCTCTAGGAGTATATATAAACCCATACATTCAATACTATAGTAGCCAGACAATTTTGTTATACCACTGCATATTGCATGCTGCAGTATAAACAGCTTCATATAAATCAAATGCACTGTACTGGTACAAATTGGTTACACTACTCATCACTATAGCTAAATATGAATAAACAACGGATTCATGACAATGCTACCTGACTTAAATGTTCTGTGCTGCTTGCTGAAGTTAACTACAGGCATGCTATGTGGCAATATATGTGCAGGCTTTGTGCATGGGCAATGTGGTGTAATCAGAGAGACCACACCCCTTGTGGAAAATTATGCAGTGCCACCATAACCCACTTGTTTGCCTTTACCCATCAGATAACCGCAAAATTGGGTCATTACTCAGTGCTGAGACAATAAAAAAAATCATCACCATGTACGTAATTCCAGTCACCAAAATAAGCAGAAATAGGTACAGTGCAGCAAACATATTATTTACAATTTCTTGCTTGGTTGGCGACAACACAGCCTTCTGTCCTTCACATGCTCAAAAACAGCATATCATTCCTTTGTCAGGTATCACTTCCTCATAGTTGGTTGGCCGCCGTACCACACATCTTGCTACAGGACCAGTTCTAGTTTCTTGCACCTCACAAACCTTTCCAGATTCACAAAGAACTGAGCTGCAATTCCTAGGTGCTGGTGGGCAGACACATCTGGCTCGATGAATCTGCCTGTAAGGACACATTCAATGTAAACCAGACTTTGGCCCTAAGGGCACACATGTACACAAAAAAATGACTGGACAAGGCTGGGCCTATATTAGGTCAAATAATGGTCTTAAGCACTTTACACATACCCACATACAAGCAGCTTTTCTAACTGATTATCCTAAATGTATAGGCCAGAATGTGACGCTTTGAGGATACTGTCCTCCAAGTGCAGCTTGCAGTGGGAAACCTAGCATCCTGGCACAAGCATTCCACATGGTCTGGACAATTAGGCACCAGAGTCTTTCAATCCCAGATCAATATGTAGGGATAGTAAAAGTACAGTGGGCCTAATTGAGGCATGCATCTATTAAGTAGCCTCGCTCTCATCCCACCAATACAAAAAATGGAAGTAGGAGTGAAAAGCGGATGTAGTACATGAGACTTGTAGTTTTTCTGATAGCACGTAGCTTTAACTATAGCATGCCCAAAGTGTGGACTGCTATTAGCCTGTGTATTCCAAGTATCAAAACCTATAGGAAAAGCTACTCATGAAAAACAGTGCAGCGCTTACATCTCCATTTAGAAGTAGTAGTCAGTGTACTACTAATGCTTTGAAGTTGCTCCTGTTGGCAGTGCCATCATTAGCAAATGCAGTAATAATAATATACTCATGTTGCTGCCGTAGCGCTTACGCCATTGACCACGCACCCACAGACGCAGGCGGAGCTTGTAAGACCTCCAGTCAGAGGACAAGAGCAAGAACAACCAGAGACCACACAATCCTGATCACCATACAATTCCTTCTTCCTAGTCTCCCATATCAATAATACAAAGCTCAGTAACTATGAAAGAAATGCTTGGTTCTGCAGTAGAGACATCTTCCCTGAGAAATCAATTTTCTCCTTAACTTCAACTATGTCACCTGTGTTAATAAACACCCTTTGTGGTGCAGCGGTATAGCTGAAGGATCCAGTCTGATTATCTTTGCCATCACAATCCATAGTAACTATATAGTAAAAGCAGTTGCTGCGCCAAAGTTGGTGAGCAGAAAAATGGTACTACATGTTTCTCCTGGTAGTATGCTCACTGTATCAGTTTCACCATTACCCAGGTAGTGCTAGCCTCGTCCCCAGGCCACTCCCTCTCCGACTGCGTGGCCTGAGAACAAGGCTAAGGTAGTGCAAGCATTATAGTTTGTACTGTATACAGGATTAATAAATTATGGCCTTTTGGAAATCATGCTTCACAAAATCATACTATACTCACACAGTAACTTTCCAACACTAATTTCTATTACCGGTCCTTACCAAATCAGATAGACGTACATTAATTAGCAGTATTAATTCGAGATACTTGGTCAATTATCTGTAGCAGGAATGAGCTTGAATTGCATTTGTAATTACGTACATGTACTTCAGCATTAATATCCAGTAGGGCAACTGTTTGAATAATAATAACATGTACTACTAGGATGACGGTATAAATTATGTGTATATATCTCTTTAACAATCTATGGGGATGTAAATCATATTTCGATAATACAGTCACCTTAATGTGCTCCATCCCTGCCAGATATAACTCATCATGTGACTGCTACTAGCTTCCAAAATCTTTGTTAGAAAGTTATGTACCAAAAGCTGTCTCAGACTCTCAAAAATGACATCGTTTTAGATCAAATTGTTTCTTACAAATTCTAGCAAGATGTCCGATAAGTTCACAATGATCTTGTGCTGGCATACACAGGCAGTCCAAAACAGCATGATACAATTCTGCACTAGCTTTTCCTACACGGAGTTCTTGTGAACTGTACAACCTCCTAAGATGGACAAATTCGGCACTGAAAGTGTGCTGCAAGTGCTAGAGTTTCCAGTTTCCTGACCTCTCCATAACATAAGTATGTTCAGTGTGGTCGTGTTACTTCACAAACACTTCCGCTATCCTGTCCTTATTTGCTCCGAGTAGTACACAAAATAGTACACAACTATAACAATATTCATAAGAAATGATGGTACACATCCTGCCTTTTATCTTCACGACTATGTACCTCTGCTTAGCAGTTACGTACATATACACATGTACATATAGTGCTTCTCAGCCACAGGATAATCTCAATCACAGGTAGTCAGCTGATGATGCTAATTATTAAATCACTCCAAATGTTAAATCCAAACAGTACAAAATAAATTTGTTATGACCTTGACTGACCTTCTGGAGTCTGCACTGTGGATGTAATAAAAGCACTATTGACTAAAATGATTATTCCACGACTTTCTTGTCAACACTAAAACTGTACATGTATTCACCTGAGGTAGAACTATTTACTCAATCGAAAGAGAAAGGTATTAGCTTCACTTGCAGAGAATGTGACTAGTGATAATAGCTGACTCTTTGAAATAAGAGTCAGATTAGGCTGATTGCTTGCATTTAGTAACCCGGCACAGAAATAAAGTTTATATTCATATTGTTCCCTGTCTGAGACCAACGCCTCCAGTATTGGTATTAGATTTGTGTCATATGAAGGTGCACTTGTAAACAAGAATATGAGTGACCTAATTACTACTTTGCGCTGCTAAAATCAGTGCACAGATACTTTATTTGAGATCCAGACAATATCATCATTTAAATTGAGCTCTCCAACAGCATTTTAAAATTTGTCAATGTCCTGAGTAGTTAATACTTCACCTACACCTAAAATAAAAAGTAGGTTCCCAAATTAATGACTCAATATTCTCAAGCTGCTCTTTCATGAAAACTGGAAGTTTTCTATATTGCTTACAATTAGCCTCATTCCCAGGGCTCCACTGCCCAGCATTTTTTGCACAGTGTAAAAAATACTGGCAATGGAGCCTGCTACTTGACAGCAGGAAATACGTTTCTGCACACTATGTAATCAGGACGCTTGGCTTATCACAAAGTGTTCATAATGTAGGTTCAATTGTAATCCCTATTATTGTACTTGAATGCTGCAATTAATCCTGTATTTGTTTTCTTGTACTCTATACATGTTTTCTTGTTCACAAGTACAAGAAAACACAATATTATTATTGTATACTAATTAATTAGCTACCTTCAGTATAGTATGCCTTCATGATAGGTGGAGACCCTAATATGATGTATTGTCACTAGTGCACTCTGTACTGCATTCCTGAACTATCATCAGGATAATCGCCCCAGCGCGGCGCGCACAGTTTATGTCCAAGGCAATACAGAGCCTGGACCCAGCTCCCTAGTCTTAATTTTATTAAAGAAGATAGTCCAAACCTACACGCGAGTAAACGCAAGTACTGATCACCAAGGAGACCAGAGTGTATAGCCATATGTCACTGTGACAACCGAATTTCTTCTTACGTTCCAGAGATTCATGCTGAAGCTGACCAACTCGGAGAGTCCCTTACCTGAAGTGTCCAGGAATTACTGTATTTGATAGACTTTTGAAATCAGTAACATGATTGCCCGAAGGAAAATTTCCCTCCTGAAAAGGAACACGCCTCTCTCGAATATTCCCGTGGAGAGAACGCCCGTAGAAGGCATCTTCCGAATGATTGGGTAAGTTTTGTAATATCGTACCAGTAGCCCCTCCTACTTTTAGCATTCAGGCCAGTGGGAGGGGCTCTAGTCATATGCGACCCTCACCACCCTGTGCATAGTACAAGTGAAGAGAAGACTCTGAGTAAGGTAGCTAAGAGGAAGTTCGATGAAACAGATGCAGAGGATGTACCACTGACTCTGAAGAGGAAAAGGATCGATAATGGACTTCCCCCCAAGAAGTTTTTCTTAGGAAGATACTTGCAGGTAAACTGATGGTGCCCTGCCATGCTGACTACTACCGCTAGGTCAGTGGGATAGTTAACAGAATGGTGAACACTGGGTCTTATGTCCAGTCATCTAGTAGTAGTAGTTTCATGGGTGCAGGGAAATGTGAGTGTGTGCATGCTGAGACAGTCAGTCATAGGAATGTATGATGCAGCAGTCTGATTGTAGCATGAAATTTTCCAAGGTAGGATTGAACCTTAAATATCACCTGCTAATCTGTACATTTCTGCACATAGCATAGATACTTGTCTAGTGGTCCAGATGCACTGTACTAGTACTCCTTCCTTCAGCGGTCTTGAGAACCATTATTTGTATAATTACTGCCAGTAATGCCATAAGTGCATGGACATTACATATCTATATCTCTGCCTCCAGAACACCAATCCAGACCAACCCTTTCCTATCATTTGCAAAAGCAAGAAAGCTACTGCCTATGTTGCTTCAAACAGCAGATCTCTACCCACTCGCAACCACATGCACTCTTTGCAGTTGTCTGATGATATACAGAGTGATACGAAAAATGTAGAAAAGAATACCGATGAACAGAATCTGACATCATTGGACAGATTTTGTCCTCTGAAACGTCCCTTTCCAAATAGAGTTAGCAACAATACTGATACTTTGCGCCAAAATGCTCACTCTCTGCCAGATGTTAAGACTCCGAGTGACAGAAGTAGATCTGCTAATGTCGACAGTGGTCAGCCATGAATGCAGTAGCCCTGAGGTTCTCTCCACTGAAGGAGTACATGTACTGGAGTTGAGGGTACTCTTTTCCTAACTTCTCATTGGAACTTTTCAATGCTACATTAAAAATCTTTTGCCATGCTGTTCATTTTGACTATCAAGTTTATTACTGAACATGTAAACACAGCTCAATGCTTGCAGTACTTTTATAAGCATATGAAGCAAGGAAGATAGCCAGTTACAACTGGTACGAGTATAATATCCAGCAGATACGTAGGTGCTAGAAAATTAACATAAACTGTCCCCAGGGACACTCCCACAAAGCTCCCCCTTGCAAGTTATTTACCAGTGTAATGCAGGACATTGTGGGGCAAGCCTGAGCAAGCGACTGTGCATAACATGGATTAGCAAATGAACATAATTCAAGTGAATGTAAAATAATAGAACAGTAATTTGACACAATCACATGTGCTTCTTGTACAAAGTTCTTGACACAATCCTCATAGTATGAGTACCCTCCCCCAAATGCATTGTCACCGTCATGCGCTAGTAGTATCAGCATCAGGTGATCAGACTCACTGGCACTAGCAATCTGATCATATGTCTGCAGTGCTGTAGCATGCATATCCATCCTGCCAGCTCATTGCCTTGAAGAAATGGAGAAATAAGTTCGCATGAACTCCCTTAAGGAAAGAAATTTCCTCTTCCTCCTCTCTTCTCCTGTCGAGACTTGCAGAGCTTCAAGTCAAATTGCCTAGTGCCCCATCAGATCACTCACATGGGCCTTCTATAAAATAAAGCTCTGTCTTTTAGAATGTAGGACAAAGAATTTGCAGCAAGAAGATGCCTCTTCACTTAGCACTGAGCCTTCCTGTGAAATATTCTTCTCTAATGTGTCTGCAGCCCTAGTCTAAGATGTACTCAAAGGTCTGGGTAAAGCCTCCAGCCTTTCTCAGTTGGTTCCCTATGTAGCTGTTCCTCAGTTCTTTTATCTTCACATACTGGTAATTGTTAACATATTCCCATTTTCCAATGGGCAGGAGTGAATTTCTCAATTTCCCATTTGAGATGCAGCAATCCATATCTATAGATACTTCACTAGTGCAATTCTTCTAAATAAAACAACCTATTTGTGGTAGTCAAATTTAAGATATCACTTTCACTTTTAATACCACATGCCTAGCAATAAACACTTATAATTCCAGCAATGGCATATAGCCCAATTGAGTAAGGTTGACAAATGGACCCTCTTTCACTGATGTCCTGAATGAAACAAACTAGGTACACACTGATGACCTCACATGGAAAACAAAGTCCATACTGGGGTCACTGTTACCAATATTATTAATGTTGGCAACATTAACACTGTTACCAGTAGTTTTCTGTCTTCATGTCATTTAGACCTAATTCCTCATTCTGTTCAAATGTTCTCTTGTAGCGTTCCACTTTCATCTCAGGATCAGGCTCTGGGGCATATATGTTCTGTCAGTAGAAAAGGAATCAGTATATTATCTGAGGTTACTTTGACTGGCACGTATCTAAGTATGGTGGGCATACAATGTAGTATAGCCACAGAAGTCCAGGTTCTTTCCCAAACTGAGATTCAGGAATGCTAAATTAATCAATAGGGTTATCCAATCCAATAAATGGGTGTAGCATGGTTAGAGTGATGAAGATAGAGTAGAAACGACACCACAATACTTTACGGATTGCCGTCCCTGCATCTTTTGCCATTGGGCGTGGCATGTAGGAGGGTTGTGGTGTATGTGTGGTTGGAAAAATGGCAAAAGATGTAGGGATGGCATACGTAAACGTATTGTGGTGTCGTTTCTACCTTGTTTAGTTGCTGTTTTGGGATTCAATCCCTACATGCTTCTTCATTTTCAAAATGTTTCTTTGTAACTTGTTTCTGTTATTTTTTTCGGGGGGAAAATTTTTTCTTGCAGAGCTGTGTTGTCATAAAACATGATTAGCAGGGGATATTATGTTTAGTAGTGATGTAAGTTTATTTTTTCAAAGCCAAATAACAACAGCAAAACTATAGCAAAGCTGTCTATCCTTCTTTCTCAAGGCAGGTCTGTCATGTAATATTTGGACCCCCAAAATATTTGTTCCCCCCAGAACAAATATTTTAACTTTTCGTGTGAAATAAATTATCCCCCTTAAAATATTGGATTCTTCTTCATATACCTATCCTATTTTCTAGCTCTAACTATCCCTTCCTAGCTCCTAGCTCCTAGCTCTGAACTACCAACCGAATGTACTGGATTGTCAGTAGAGCTAGCTGTTACGTTTAATTTCTTGCCATAAACGCTTTCTAAAACTTGAGAGAATTTTCCCTACCGCTTGCCTTTTCTTGTCAACAACAAAATAGCAACGAACTTGATCTCACTTTCTATTGGTTGTAACAAGAGTAACTGGTTTGACATCACTCAGTTGCCATGCAACAAATTAGTTATCATATGGCAGTAGGCCAGTGTGGGCCATATACCAGATATTGGCAGCTAGAGTATAATGTCAAACCTCTTGGGGCCTAACAGTGCCATGGCCCAATATCTGATACATGGGCCCTTGCTGCCATGTAATAAGTGCCTGGCTGGTTGAAATACTGTAACCAATCTCGAGCAATATCTAGGTTACTGTGTTATGCTATTCCATTACCTGGACATAACTGTTTCCAGCAGGATCATCCAGAACAATGTGAACTCCTAGTCTCTTGCCCTCTGCGATCTGAGGAAGTGAAAATATATGTACATGCAATGGGTGCTTCAAGTATCAGATGGATTAGACTTCACAGATCCATGAAGTGCTATGCTATTATCAGCTGGACACGCACACTTTGCATGCACTGCTTTACATTCTCACATCTGTTTGCCTGTTTGTTTGCTTGTCACACTTCTCACGTGCACCAAGTTGCATTATTATGGGAAGCTACGGGAAGTTTGCAGCCAATAGGCCAAGCTACAATAACCTAGCTTAGTTTCGTATTGCCTAGACGGCAAAAAGTGTGGTATCAATGATACTTCTGTTTTGGCAAGTTTTTGTAGCTAACTGGAAGCACATTACAAAATTGCAATGTCAGCACTTTTGCTGAAAGCTGTGCAAGCTGATTTGTTCCATGGTTGCATTTAGCTTGAACTAGTTACATGAATTTTGTGAAAATACCCAGCTGGTTTTTAGATACGAAATATCAACTTTATT
Source organism: Phakellia ventilabrum (assembly GCA_963921505.1). Taxonomy (NCBI): domain Eukaryota; kingdom Metazoa; phylum Porifera; class Demospongiae; order Axinellida; family Axinellidae; genus Phakellia; species Phakellia ventilabrum. Next base: position 2,840,111 of record OY997390.1, read on the forward strand.
TACACCTGAAACAGGATGCGCTTCCGCTTGAAAAACAACATATGTATGAAGAAAATTTGCTTTTGATGATAGATTCAAACAGCCAATACCAATAGAAGGGGGTGTGATAATGATCAAATGCTATGACTAGACTACACTTTAGTTCTGCTATGTACACTAGCTGGTTTAGATCCTGTTTTGAAACTTTGCATGCTAGATAATGTTTCCATCGTTTGATGAGACTCCCTGAAAGTTTTTTGGCATTACTCTAGAAGATTACACAGCTAAAAGGTAAGATTTCCTAAATGATATGCACAGACTGTAGAGAAGCTCACGGAACTTAAGTAATCATTGGAACAAGATCTGCAGCTACATGAGTGGATCTCTGGTATCAAGACATTTCTCCATCTGTTCATCTGCATCTATCCTGTTTGCTAAGAATAGATCACTGTGTTACTAAATGCCACTATAGCGACAAGCACAACATAAGCTACTGGAACTTTGCAGACCACACTAGCTTAGCTTGTTGTGTAATAATAATTCTGTTTTGGTAAGCTATGGCCGCTAGCTGGAAGCAATCTATACTTTGCTGTAAGTGCAGCGCTTTAGCTATGCAAGATCAAGTAGCCTAACCAAACTGATCATATTCTGACATTAAGGAACTTTGCAAGTACATGTAACCTATGTATCTTTACCAACTAGGTGCAACGCAATGGCTAGTTGTAAGTTGTCTGCCTCTGTCTGGGCATAGATTATAGAGTAGTCCTTCTACTCTATAATCTACGGTCTGGGTGTCTAAACTATCTACTACTGTAGTATAGTGAAGCCACATACTAGAAGATTACAGGCAAAGCTACACGTTTTTGTTATGTGAGCTAGCTAGTATACAAATTAAAAATCAAATCATTACCTACCATTTCAGTCTAATTAGGGGAGGAGTCAGGCTCTTCCACCAACTGATGCTGGTCTATGACTACAAAGCATCAAAGGCTTAGCAGTAAACTATTACTATATAAATGCCAAATGGAATACGAGGAACACTCAGCTAGAATACAATTTATTAACTCTACAGAGATCTCCAGCAGTTAGTGCCATAATGAAACTGTGTCCCTTCATTTGGCAACAGCAGACGTTCCTGGGAAGACTGTGTTGGCACCACTGCCAGGTCATATCATACACAGAAATAGCTAGCAGAGGCTATAGGCAAATTTCTGCACACTTAGCCATGCCACTACTGTTGCTATGTGAATTAAATCTGGATACTTCATTTGAATAATGCATACTTAAATGCTTATTGCAAAGCATAGAGTTCCTTGTTCCTATTTGCAGAAAAGAATATTAATATTTCATATCCAATAACCACCAGGGCATTATTTATCCAAGGGTAAGTAACTTTGATACATGTATGAAGTGCAGAAATGCAAAAAGTAGGAGGGGATAAATAATTATAATTTGCTGTCTGGACAGTGATTGAGCTACGTATGTATTTATACAAAACCTAAGTGGCCCCAGATCAGAAATGGTACACTAGTAGACTACAAGTTAATGTATTCACTTACTTCAGTCAACTTGTCTAAAAAAACAGCAAGTTTGGAATTACTGGCACTGTCTCCTACTGCAAAGGGATTAGACTCCTTCAGTTGAGATTTGATATTGTTCAAAATACCCTCTATGGTACTGAATCGTCCTCCTAGGGTGCCCGAATGGAGTTCAAAATCTAACTCAGGAATACTAATAGTAGCAGTTTCGGCCTGTGCATGTGTGTGTGCATGTATGTATACAGTACAGGAGCATATCATGTACCAAATATACCCCACTGCAATGTGGTCACTAGGTGCAAGTAATATTTCGATACGTACTAGTTGGCAGTGCATTACAGGGTTTAGTTAGTGTGTGAGCAATATAGTAATGGTCGAGGGCAGATTAATGCACGAGACCGTTACTGAGCTCACAAACTATAGCCCCGTACTGCACTCCCAACTGGTATCTAAAGGTTTTAGCGCTCCCACTGACCCGAAACAACCATAGGTGTTGTAGGGATCATTTAGAAAGTGTGTAATATCCACACTCTAATTTTCACCATACATATAACTGTAGCTCCTAAAGTTTATATTATCAATGTTTTCACTACATGTAGATCTATATTCATGGAGCTACCATGCACCATGAAATTTTCCTCCCACAAAATGTTGGGGCCTTGAAACATCAAAACCATGATGGACCAGCGAAGAGCCAGAGAAAAGAGCGGCTGCAGTCTTGTTCAAGCTTCTCTAAGAGTGGAAAGACTGTTCTGGCTAAAAGAAAAAATAGTGGGTTAGTACATACCAACACTGGGCCTATTGACGTTTTAATAATGAGTGGGTTAGATAGGGCAAGGAGAATGCTAGCCTCTAGTTAGCCAGCCAGCAGTGCAAGTAAATTTTAGTGGGCTATAAAACCCGAATCAAAGTGCATTGTTACTCACCTGCTGGCTTTCTTTTACCCAGAACAGTCATTCCACTTGATCAAGTCAGTGTGCAATAAAATCAATAATCGAAGTTCCATGCTCAAACCACAAAATCAAAAACCGTGGATATTTCTGCTGATCACCAATATAAAAAAAAACACTACAATTTGCACCTGCAAAAAAACTGGCTATATGGTACATACAGATACCATGCCAATAATATAAGCTAAACCACACCTACCATGCATCATGGCGCATAACAAAATTACTGTAACATGTAGCTGCCTAGCCATTAGTATAAACCAACGGTTTAAGTTTCCTTGGAGAACTGGCCAAGAATATAGAAATTATGTTGGCTGAGAGTCAATAACCAACAGTAACTCTATAACCCTCTGCATGGGTGCCTAGCACGTGCATACTGCTTAGATATGCAACCACAACTTTGCCAGTTGCCATAGTAAAAAGTAGTTACTGAAGAGTAAGCAAAGCAACAGGAATTACTAGCTACAAGAAAGCTAGTGAAAGGAACTTTTCTGCCACAGAAAAGCCTCTAAGTTTACAAGAAAAGTGGGAATATTACTCACGTTGTAATATGGGAAAGTAACAGTACACTGCAGATCGTCAAAGTTTAGCTATTACAGTGGAACCAGGACTTCCTGAAATATACATACCTTAAGAATATCCCTGCTGAGGTCTGAAGGGTCAGTAAGATGGAAGTTAATCCTAGTACCAAACTCTGAAATACCGGTCCCTGACTTGACCTCATTATCACGGTACCCACAGATATTACAACTGGTTGCCATAATTACAACCTGTTTAAAGTGAGGGATATCTGAATGGCTGTTTAGGAAAAATAGTAAGCCATTATATCTGTAATCAGATATTTCTCCAATTTGGGCATTGGGGCACTAAGTTTAGGATAATGTACTGATAATATAACTGGTGAATGCAGACATTTTGAAATTTGTTCCTTATACTATGGCTAGGTTACAGTGCTACTAGAAGTACATTGTACCTAGCCCTAAAAGGGTGATAAGGATACCAACCGATTTCATTCTCGTTTCAGTGGGAGACTGACAGTTAGGACAGTTGATTTGGAACACCATTAGTTCATCATTATTCATCGGCTGCTCTTCTCTTGGACCATCATTTTCTTTGGTGGAAGTTGCTAAAAGTTTGTCACTAGTGGCCTCACTCTATATATGAACATGAGAGCATGTCCTTGCTTTAAGGCAAATAATATAACATAACTGATGCTATTGTGCACACATCAATTAACAAGGGTTTTAATTGTAATTGCTATGTAGATGAATCTACATTGGTATACATGTAGTTTTGGAAGGGCTTGTAAACAAACCATCACAGTTTACTGCACTTTGGGCATTAGCTAGAGTTGACACAAAACTTCGAGGGTTATTTTCTTTTTTTTTACCTCAGTGTCCACAGATGGCACAACACCAAGATCTTGGTTCTGTTCATCAGAACGCTCATAGTTTTCTACAGTTAGACGTGGGTTTGGAGAAGGTGCTAGCTTATTCTCAATGAAACTGTTTCCTGTAGGATCATCCAGAATCTATGGGATGTAAACAAATAGTAATAGTACTATATTAGCCATGTGCCCCCAATTAACTTTACCCACTCTGCAATAGATTATACACTTTTGAACACTCTGTGGTGTGATGGGGTTATTGATAGCAAAAGATGCTGCAAATCCCTTCTTTACACAAAATGCACCCAATATAACCACAAATCGCCCTAGTCTCGCGTGCCAGCCCCCTTCCGCCATTTTGCAGAAGGGGGCTGGCACGCGAGACTAAAATCGCCCTACTACATAGCAGATTATAATACACTCAGCAAGGAGTAACCAAATGCTCACATGTAGGAGAGAATGTGATTGCAGGAGTGAAGTAGACAAGCCTGCCACCTCTTATGGCAACGTTAGTGAGTGATTCTCACTCGGGATACAAAGAGCTGGCTACTGTGTGATAATACATGCTGTCTACACCTGGATCTCAGTTCTAGCTTTAGCTGGCAATACAGCATGTAAAAGACAAACATCAAACATGGCACTCCGTATAAATTTTAATCAGGTACTAATGAAGAGTTAGGAGTAAAAATGAGTGTAGTTACGTATGTGGGGATAATGTGAGAGTGTAGTATATTACTCTGGGAGTGGCTCGGGGAGGGGAGGGGGGGGGGACGCCAAAACAAAAAGTTTAGCCTCTCTCACCTACATGTACAGCTCTCAGTTTCTACTATAATCTCTTTCATACCAACTCCATATCACACCCTTAAGAACATGATAATATAATTCCTTGTTTCTTAAGCAAAAAAATGCATGTGCACAAGCATTTATTTTAATATTCCTTGTACTTTGCTGTACAAGCACAAGGACTGGTTAGAGATCAAGGACTTTTGGTATTGAACTCTGCTGGGAAGAAGAAGGTGATGCAATAGTGTGGTAAATCATCCATTCTGCCTCCAATATAGCAACCATGCAATGCTATCTGTCGAAGACTGGATGCATACTGACCATACAGTCACATTAGCTGTAGCTATACTATTCACATGATCCTACTCATAGCATATATGGAAAAATTTTGTTTATGGGATTGCCTGAGAAACATTAATTCTGTCAGTAAAACACATGTCAGCATCAGGAGTTGTGGTGTTCTAGACAAAGAATAGGTATTTACATAGGAGCTATAGCCAAGGCCTAAATCCACTCTCGACATACCATAGTGAATGACTGCTTCACTTCTAGGCACTCCTTGAGTTTCACAATAAATTCATCCAATTTTGAGGCAAGCTCAGGATGTAGAGCCTGTATACAGAATAAATAGAGGTACACATAATTTGATATTAATTGAGGGTAATCGCACTGCCAAGTAGCAGGCGAGTAGAAGCGGATATATATTGAACCACGACTTAGGAAGGTCGGAAAAAGATGATGTTTGCACTAAAATGTTTCGCTTGCAATCAGAGGGCTTTATAGATTCGATTAGGTAAGCATTTAGTTTGACCCAACTGTGCATGAGTACGATACTTAAATAATTAAACTGCCAGATTCGAAATTAGCATAAAAAGTACTAGTAGATCATTTATATATTTTATGTTTCAAAGTTGTTTAGAACTGCAGAAATGGTGGTGCCGTTTTTTTTGCATAGGAAGTGATGTAGACACTTTGGGGTGAGATTCCAAAATTTCTACTTATACAGAGGCTACACAAACTCTACTAACCTGGCAGCTATAGTAAGCCTTCCTTGGTAAAGCTGTGTGTTAGACTTGTCCAGATCTCTGGCCCTTTGTGCGCCCCAAGTTCGAAGACGGCATCCATATATTAAACTGCCAGAGACGCCATTTGAACACATGCCTGGGGGAGGGGCTCCATAAAAATGCCCCCACCCCCCCAAAAAAGAAAAAAAATGTACCTGCTGAGAATTGAACTCTGGTCTGCATAGTCTCACGCTCAGACTCACACCCACAAGGAGTCAGTGGTTTGGTTATGCAAGTTCAAATCCTGGGGCTAGCGTCAAGATCGTGATGTGGCCAATCAGATTGCAGGATGGTATTAATTGTGTTAGCGCGGCCAATCAGATTGCACAAAAGTAACATATTGCATAACACACCGACAAGAGCTGCCAACGTGGATATTTTGCTGTAGTCTACCTGAGACAGGACAACCACCAACAGTGTCAACAAGCATTCTTCCAAGTATCCTCCAGGTCTGAAACAAAACCGCTTGGAGAAAGCTGAAATATAAGGCTTGAAGCTTGTAAACTGCACTTTAAATAGCGTAAACAAGTGCAACTTTCCTTTTTCTGAATGAATTTTCTTTAAACTTGGATATGTTTGAAATAACTAACAACTACATGTACTTCCTTTGTTGGACATGTCTTACCTTTCCAGCTACTGTCGTAGCAAAGATAAAAAGGCAGTACCATATTCAAATCTTGCCATTTATGACGTAATCATTGCAGTCAAGCCCAAGGATTTGGACTTGTGTATAACCAGACCCCTCCTTGCAGGTGTGAGTGTGGGCACGAGACTAGGTCTGCATGCTTGCTCAGCTTAGCAGTCAAGATGTTACCACTACACTACTGGAATCTCATCTATAGGGCAGCTTAAAAACAGTTTTTATACTACTTGAAAACAGCACACCAGTATATATAGCAGTATATATAGCTTTGTTTTGGGCATAACTCGGACAGAAACTGAAAGTGGAGAAACTTAAGGTTAAAAATCTTAGTTTTCAAGCCAAGATCACAATGGCATGAGTTTTGATCCTCTGTGACCCCTCCTTCATACCAAACATAACAAATTACATTACTATACAATCCGCAGTGTATATACCGTAGTGATTGAATATTAGTAGAAATCATGCTGCTGCTGTTGCCGCACTGCCAATTAAGTGTAAATTAAGATATAATTAAGAAGGTGCAAAATTTATGATGCCATGATGTAAAATTTCTGGCAATTTATAGTTCAAACGTGCCCAAGTGTGATTCATTACATCTGAATGTCTGTACCTGTCATTTAACCCACATCTCTGCCCACTCACCATACATGTACTTACACTTACACTGAGATGACAATGCTGCAAGATAGTCAGCATAATCAAACGGGTTCATCAGCTCATCTGTTTATGGCAGACACAGCTGATATTCTGCCGGCTTGTAGGCCAATCTGGAATAGCAGATGCATCTATAGATATACTATAAGCCGTAGGTTTATAGTATCTATGGTAGATGTATACGGACAACGGGCCACGCACGCTTTGGTCAGGCCGAAGCAGCTAAATACACCAAGTTCAATTTTGGGGCAAGTTCATTGAATGGCACATTTTTTTTCAAAAAAACCTCTGATAGGGCATGAGTCCATTGATCTTTTTGCAGTCAGTCTTATAGCCTCGTCCCCAGGCCACGCAGTCCGTGGCCTGGGGACGAAGCTAAGTCAGTCTGTACTAAAACCAAGTCATTCTGGATAACTGCTGGGGAACAGTGTTCTGCAGCGAAAATGTACTGCTTGCTTCAAATTTTTGACTAACTGTTTTGCAGTACAATTTTAGTCTTGTGATAGGGCATGCAGGCATTATTAAATGGACTTGGCACAATAGTTCTGATATGTTTTACAGCAATTATACTTGTGCCCAGGATATGATTCATTACATCTGCATCTTTCGCCTGCTGCTTGCCAGAGTCTGATTTGTTGCATAAATATAACATACATTATTACAGTAAGACAGGCCTATGAAGAGTGGTGTAGCCATACCTGTCTGACAGGTTGTTCCTGTTCCAGCCCATTGAGGCATTGTGCAATTATGCTCTCCACAGTTGTAATAGCTCCCTGCTGTGTGTTCGGTGGGATCTCAAAGTCGAGCTCAGGGATGCTCACTACAGCAGTGCTGGCCTTCACCACCATAACAGTCAGATCCTAAAGGATACATGCATGAAATACTGCATATAACATACCCCACATAGATTTACTCACAAGAACAAATTTTCAAGACCTATATAAGTGACAGATGCTATTAAAAATACTAGAAAGTCTAAGGACAGAGAATCAAACGCCACCAAGCCCAGAGCCAGTATAGACTTGCTATGCATGGAACCAAACCGCATGATGGTCGTCTGTTACATGTATAGACAGGCAGCAAGTTCAAATTAGATCAGAACAACAAATATCAGGACCAAAAGATGTTCTGACTTTTTGCCGTCAGCATCATTCTCTTCTTCAATTCAAAGAATGCCCAAGGATAGGGAACCCACTTTCCCAGTCAGAAGTTCAGTCCTTGTTGTCATTCCACTACACATACTATTACAGACCTTGTGCAACTTTAGTATAACAAGACAGAAATATAGGATTGATGGGCAGAGTTAAGCAGTTTGCAATGTAATTTGCACGTCTAACGATATATAAAGCCTTAAATAGGGTAGTCTCCAAGGTGTTGAGATAATTTTCTTGAACTCCTAATGTACAACCATTTTCGACCCTAACCAGGTCTTCATCAAGTACACAGAATCATACAGTATATGACAGCTAGAGCTTTTATACATATGCAGACAATGATTGTCTATTCAAGCTGGCTTTTATAAGCCAAGCTGAGCCTTCTTGAGTCTAGTCATTGCTTTGGTAGCAGTGCCTGATGACCTTAGGATGAGCCTTCTGACGAAAGGATGATGGTAGGTGTAACATAGCTCGAATCTTCCAGTAATTAAGCTGGTGACGTGCCATGATGTGATATTGAAATGGTAGTCAAGGCATTCCTTCAGTCTTAAAGTCAGCGTTCCAACAAATGTCAGAGAGTGAGGTGGTAGATCAGGTGGAGATTAAAAAGTCTCAGTGATGGATGAGCTGCTCCAGAACAGCTTCTCCAGTCCTCTGTGTGATTGGTCGCTGACACATGGTTGTGAGTATAGCTGGATCACCATAGAGAGATCGAAGTTCACCAGGATAAATAATGCGTAGAAAATGAAGGCAGTCCTTGCTACAGCTTCAGGCTCACTTCGCCGTGTTTTTCTCTCCACAGCTGTGAACAAAGCTGCGAAGGGAGGCCTGGTACAAGGCTACTGAATGATTCTGTGTACTTGATGAAGAATGAGTTAGGGTTAAAACGTTTGTACAACAGAAGTTCAAGAAATTATCTCGACAACTCAGAGACTTCACAATACTGATTTGCCAGTAGCACCACTCTGTAGCAAGGGCCACCTTCATTTTAAGTAGAGCCTGGAGTAGCTTGAAACATACTTACACTATTATGTGCTGCAAAATATAAGGTATGTATATATTTTCAGAAAAACTGCACTAACCGCAGCATTATTCACAGTAAGGGTGTATCGGACGCCCTTCTCTTGCACGGGGGTTCCTGACTGGATCTCATTATTGCTGGTGTGGCAGTGGGGGCACTGAAAAGACATGATAATCACATCATGGAACATTGGAATCTTGGTCAGTAGCAGACGAGTAGTACCCTGGGGAAACAAAGTACCAGTACATGTATATACATACATAGCCATCTAAAGACAGACGCATGGGGCAGGATTGACTGCATGTTAAGGGGTACAAAAAATTTAACTAGGTCAGTCAAATACTCAAAGCTGTTGCATTCAAAAGCTATGGTGACAATTTCATTGATGAAATGTACATTTGAATGAATTTAACTTTGGAGAGTGAATTATTGCATGTAGAAGACAGAATATTTTCTCCAAAATCTACAAGGTACTCTCTTTGAACAGAATACTGTACCCATAGGAAGCAACAACATGACATGTTACATGTATATTCACTTTAGTTTGATAAAATCAGGCTCACTCATCCATCTACATGTACATGTATCAAGCAGAGACGGGAAACATATATGTAGGATGTATTTAAGGAAAGCCATACAACTGCACAAATAATAAGGCAAGGAATATATTAAAGGAGGCGATGCAAACACATGCATCGCTAGAATTTACTGGTTTTCCATAGTAAGTGCATTAGGGGGCAACATTTGCTCCACTAGTACACTCTCTATGGAAAATGAACATATTTTTCCAATGCATATCGCCTAGACAGATCACTCGAATTTGAATTCTGTATCACCCTTATAACATTTTGACTGAACGTTAGCCATATTTGAATTAGTATATGCTGATGACATCAGCAGAAAATGGTCTAAATCATACCCTAAAATAAATTCTGCTTTATTAAAATTATGGAGTGTACTAAACTCCTCAAATCTTCCCCAACAAATTTTCTAATTCTAATCCATGAGTGTTACTAATGCTATCATATACAGAACATCACATTCAAACAAGCAGATGTGAACAAAACAGCTAAAAGATGCAGAATGCAGAATCAAAATGAACAGATAAATGTCAGCAAAGCTACAATGCAGTCCAAAATGCAATGCAAAAAGCAGGGCTAAGTAAAATAAGCAAGCAAAAGAGAATTCAGAGCACAAAAATTTGTTTTTACAGCCTGTGCTTCTTGTAGCGCTTCAGTAGCCAGCTACAGCAACAGCAAACCACACTTGATGCACTCCTGCAGCAACCAGTATCATAGGAAACAGCAAAAACAGCTTGGACAGCACAGCGTGAAGAGAGCGGAAAGATGAAGAATCAGGTGTTCACTCGCTCTATCTAAAGAAGGGGTCTGGGAACCAGACAAAGGAGGGCCATGACAGCTCAAAATGTCACTGCTGTATATCCTGCTGATGCCAGTGAGGAACAGGCAATGAATGATATCTGCAAAGGAAGGTACCAGCTAGTGTTTATGAGCCCTAAGTCCTTGCTGACGAATACTGTGCATTGAAAAAATATGCGTACCTAATTTCCGTGATGGCGAGATGGTCACGGAAATTCTAACTTGCCTAAAATCCGGGATCACGAAGACAAAGTACTTACTCTGTACGGCATAGCGTGGCAATTCTAGCGATGGTTTCCCTCTAGATTCATCCTGCATAGCTACAGGCTGACTAACCATGTCTTCGTGATGTGATCCCAGACTTTAGGCAAGTTAGAATTTCCGTGACTGTCCCGTCATCCCGGAAAATAGGTACGTGTATTTTCCAGAATCGCCCTGTCCCAGAAATTAGGTATGCCCCCATTTTATTAAGAGTGGTCAGTTTAAATAAACCCTGGCCAGTTCTAAAACTGCATTAATAAGAGTGGTCAGTTTAAATAAACCCTGGTCCGTTCTAAATACTGCATTAATACCCAATTAATGTGACTTTTCACAATATAATTACATTCCATTGCAGAGCGAAACATTGGCAATAGTCATGCACCAGACTATTTTTCACTCCCAAGACTATTCTTTTCACTAGTCTCGGTACCAGCCGACTTTAAATCAAGGCAGAGAATACTTATAGCATCCTGCCACCATAGATAATATACGCGTAGAAGTGGGATAGGCAACGTATGTATTAAACGCGTAGTGACGTCACGTACATTCCTCGTTATGCCTACGCCCACATACGTAAGAGGACATGAATATGGGCGGGTTGAGTGGTTACGCGTCAGTGTGCCGCAACAAGAGGCCGTCCAGTGCAGTAACGTCGGCAGAACAAGCAAGAGGAAGGAAATATGAACCTGTACAAGGTAAATAATAACAGTTTAGTCTCTTTCTCACTACGGGTAGGCTGCTCAAGAGAAAGCAGCTGTAACGCATAATGCATTACAGCTGCTTTTGTATTTTTTTGTGAGGGACAGGGAATGAGTTACTTAGCTATTACTACACAACCACCTTGGGGTAACTACACTTAGTGTAACTGGAGCAAATCCAAGGCTTGAGTATCCCATATGACTTGTCAATGCCTGGCTTTCAGAAAAAAATGTTGTATATAGTGCCATAGTTTCGTACTTTCCATTGGAGTATGAGTGGTAGTATATAGAAATCTTCAACTGCACATTGTATAGTTAACTATGGAGAATGTAATGGGTACCATTCCATCATAATATGAGTTGTATACGTCACCAGATGACGACATCAACTTGCCTTTTTTGGCCTCTGCCATTTCTACAAAATGATGGTCTGGGTGACCTGGGCATACTCGAAGCTGGTCAATAACGGATATCAAATGTTGCAACTGACTGGCTTGAAGGTACCGTGAGTGGGTACCTCAGATAGTGATACACACCGATCAGCTGTGACTTCGTGCCCATGGACACAAACACTCCAAGAAAAGTCTGTCTCAATAGTCAAGCAGTGAGTTATCACAAGGGGGCGAGAAGAGGATGACTGTTCTTGAATCTTGATCAGTCTGATTTTATTTGGAGAGGTTTGGTCAATCCATCCACTTGATGGTAGTGTGACACGGGCCCTCAAATCTTCAAGAGATGTTGGATTGTCAGTGTACTTATCCTAATATAAGAGGTATACATGTAACTAGTTATATGTATCCTTATTACATGCAACATCCATAGCAATTACCAGCTTTTTAGCTCTAATTTTGAGCTTTCTTGGACGACCAGTTGGGTTCTTTTTCAGTGCCTGTCGCTTCTTCTCATAGTTTTTATGCAAACGTCCAATTCTTCCTTTCGGGCGTCCCATGCTTCATGATATCAATCTACACAGTACATTTCTGCTTATGTTGACAGCAATGCTGCTGTTGAACTCAATGGACAGAGTTACAGTGCAACCCTAAGTTCAACAAAGTGCCAGATTCTCACTTCAGCCATTAAGTGCCCAGAATGTGTCAGCTACCGTGACACTATACGATCTATTCATCACAGGTGGCAGAAACGCCTTGGTACATCACCCTCCAAACTGACCAGCACTCATAGCCATGTGAATGACAGGTGGCTGACCACACCAGAGAGGAAGGAGAAAACAGCAAAGCTGAAACGAAGAGTGAGGTCAGCTGAGGGTATGGTGAAGTACATGAAGGAGAAAATTTCAGCCTCAACAGAGAAGCTAGGTACTGATGTGGATAATTCTCTCCACAGTGGGCTTGGACAGATTATGGTGGAGCAAAGTACCAAGATTCGAGAACAATATTCAGAAGGAACATTCCATCGTCTCTTTTGGGAGCAACAGGTGGAGGCCATGACAAAGCAACCCACACAACGGCGCTGGCATCCGATGCTAATTCGTTGGTGCCTTCACTTGAAGATGATGTCTAGTGCAGCATACGATGCACTGCGAGGTGTTTTAACACTTCCATGTGGACGAACACTACAGGATTATACTCGATGGATACAGGCCGGTGTTGGGATACAGCCCGAAGTAACCGAGCAGTTAATGAAAGAGGCAAAAATTGATTCATTGCAGGAATGGAAAAAGTATGTTGCTGTAGTGTTTGATGAAGTCAAGGTAAAAGAAGGCATTGTGTATAACAAGCATGATTGTAGGATCGTGGGATTCGTTGATTTTGAGGATGTCAACAATGCCTTACTGGCTTTTGAAAGGTCCCTCAGTAGTGAAACTGGTCATCCTGTGGCAAAGCACATGATTGTCTTTATGGTGCGTGGGATTTTCATCAAGTTGAATTTTCCGTATGCCCAATATCCTGTGACAGATTTGTCAGCTGACCTTCTGTATCCCATAGTGTGGGAAGTAGTAAAAAATCTGGAAGGTGCAGGTTTTAAAGTGATCTCATTGACGGGAGATAAAGCATCAGTCAATAGAATTTTTTTTTGTATGCACCAATCAGTAAAATCCAAGTCAGACACTGTTACCTTCAAAATTCGCAACCCATACAGCACTGATAACCGTTTCATATACAATGTACTTCATATCTGATGTCCCACATCTTGTCAAAACAGTAAGAAATTGCTGGTCAAATTCTTTTGGCCATAGCTACAAGAGAGCTCTATGGGTACGCACAGATTGTTTTATTGTTTTATGCATGTATTCCACAAATGCTGTCACAATCACATCCACGTACACACATACACACACACACACTTCAACTATATAGATCAATGGACAGCACATTAGTTGGGAACACCTAAAAAGCATGTATAGACGCCGAACACCGTCTGGTATGACATTGGTTCCAAAGCTCACCAAAGAACATGTACTACTCACTTCATATTCAAGGATGAGGGTCAACCTGGCAGCCCAGGTGCATATTTATGTGTAGCCTGAAACTGAAACTTTGAAGGTAGTGATATAAAATTATAACTCCCGTCATATTATTTGCTATGCTATCTCTGACACAGGTCCTCAGTCGCTCTGTAGCTGATGCCTTGAAATATTGTGGAGATCCTGACATGAAAGAAACTGTACTGTTTGTCAGGAAGTTTGATCGGTTCTTTGACATGTTGAACACAAGATCACTTGAAGAAGGTATTCACAGAAGAAAACCTGACCTAGCACCTTACCGTACCCCTGAAGACACAAGATTGAAGGCTAGTTGGCACACAATTAAACCTCATACCATAACTATGAGGTCATATTAATTTTATATTTTGACTTTGCAGTGGCTTGAGGATGACTTACCTAAAAGAATGGGATACAAGTGTGAAAATCGTGAGGGGTTTACTCCTGCTGAGAAGAAAATGATGCGTCTTAGTGGAGAAACACTGGAGGGACTGAGAATTACCGGTACATTATATTATTAAATACATCTACTGGATTTGAAAAACTTAAACATGTTACTTACTGTCTCTTTTTTTGCATTATAATACAGTGAAGGCTTTCGTCGAAATGGCAAGGTTCGATCCTGCTTAAGCAGCCTGGTGTGAAGTTTCTGCTGTCAGAGCGATTTTGTCAAGATCCTCTAGAGGCATTCTTTGGTCATCAGCGTTCCAAAGGAGGACGCAATGACAACCCTACAGTTAAACAGTTTTGTGACAACACTGTATCACTAAGAGTTCAGAGATCAGCTGCTCTTAACCCCTTACGTGGCAACTGTCGGAAGAGGCCAGTAGAGAGTCATACCTGTTGATGACACTCCGCTACCAAAACGCAAGAAGAAAGAATCACACAACAAAATTATTTAAGAATTTCTATTATACAATGTGCATGTCATGAATACAAATAACATTATTGTTATTGTTCACATTGAAGTGCAGTTTCTGTGATTTGTTTTAAATCCTTTCTGAGACTCTTTTTCCCCTTGGTGGTAGTATGGCTGAGGCATTTATAATCTTCCATCCATGCCTTGGAAATACCAAATCCCCTAATAGTCAGCCACAACTCAACGATGTGTTGCAAGAGCTCTAAGCCATCTTTATCATCAGGAACGTCTACTGAAAGCATGCTCCAGTGAAACTGAACATCACAGTCACTTAAGACGTGATCAACTACTGCATGCTTTCTTCTTTCTGAATCCGCTGGAGGCATGGAGAAACTAGATTGTAAAGTACAAAAAAACATTTTCAAAAAATGTAAAAAGATGTAGGGATGGAAGTACCAAAAAGCACTGAAACAAGGTGTAGGGATAGCAGAATCACAAAGTTAAACATACATAGCCCCATCCCTACATCTTTTTCACATGTTACGGCATGCAGCACGGTTGCGCTGATCTATACAGTTTGTCATGTATTGTATCAAGCTGCGCTGGAGTTGCCTTCCATACTGATTGTATTCATAGCCCTTGTAATAAAATTAGAGTTATTTATGTTGCAGTTAATATGTGAAAAAGATGTAGGGAATTTTTGTATTTTTTGTATGTATTTTTTGAAAATGTTTTTTTGTACTTGTTTCTGTCCATTTTTTTCTTATAAAATAACATTTGTATATTAATTTAATGCATGCAAGTATTCTAAATGAATTACTAATCTCCAGCTCTCAAGTTGGGGATGTCAATAAAGTACACAGTGATCCTGACAAGATGTCCTTGTAGACAGCAATTAAAGAAGGCGTTCTGTGCATTATTGCTGTGTGATTGCTTGAACCAATTTTGAGTTAGCCTCACTGAAAGAGAACAACAACAAGAACAACAATAAGAATGAGATGAACAATTTGGTAGTCTAGCTACCTTTCGCTATTCCACTTTAGCGATGCTTTTTGGCAACTTTGGGAGTCTTTTTGGTTGCAGAAACACCCGAATATGAAGGTTAGGTGCCTGTTAAAGCTTATATGTTATTTTTTTGCAGAGATTTGGAGGCTTTTGTTTTGTATTACGTAATGGGCGTGTCGGTGCCATCCCTACATAGAGAGTCTACCGACTCTCTGATATGACTCCTAAGTCTGTCTCGCATTGCTAGTTCAATTGCAACAAACAGGTGGTACGCAGCATCACCTACATCAAAAAGTCACCCTCTGTCATCTTTGGTGAGATACGTATTCTTTGTAGATGTTGGCATGCCTTCCTCGCATTGGGGAATAGCATACATGTCCTTAGTCATGTTCTCAAGTAGAGTCTCATTTACTATTTCCATAAACAAAGGCTCCTTGATAGAGCTGTTACAACAAATATCCTGTAGAAACTCTTTCCACAGAGTGGGCAGCCTCTCTGCTCTTAGCTTACAAAAAGTAATCCACAGCCTCTCCCTTCGCTGAGATAAGGCTGTAGGCTTAGAACTCTCTAGCGTAGACTTCAGCAGCGTTAGAAGCTCCAAAGAGAACCGAGCAAACCTCTCCTTGTTTCCTTCCTTACTGCAGGCTTCTAGGACATCTTTTACACACTGTTGAACAGCAGCAGTCCTCGGGGAATGCACCATAAGCTCCTTACGACTGGGTAGCGACTCAATGACTGCAGACATGGTATCGCGAGCCATCGCCGACTCTGTGGAATGAGTTTGTACGGGATATTTTTTTCAATTCCGGCGCCTGTAGTCACGTGACCATAACGAGAACTACAGAAAAATTATAATTACGTTGCCTATCCCACTTCTACGCATATATTATCTATGCTGCCACACAATCGCCACCTTGATTAGTGGGCTGGTAATGACACTAGATCACAGAACATTTTTACCCTGTCTACCATTTATACAGTAACAGTTTACTTCCGAATTTTCCTTTGTGATTATAATTAATAATCTTGCTATCAATCCTCTTACATTTTCTCCACAGGACATGCAGAGGCTCTCAATTTCAGTAGTCTCTAGGTCACCACCTTCATCTGGATCCAACTCTCTGAAAAGAGGTCTCCCGGCCATAACGGATTCTTGATCCTGTGCACTGCTACTATCTTCGGCCATTGCTAATTGTGGGTGCGGCTTTGCCTTAGCCACACCCGATATGAGGGCGTGGCCGCGCGCAGTTTGTAGTCAACATGATACTGGCTAATAGTTAAAGATAAAGGTAACGAAATGTAGCTAATACCTATGGTCTTGGAAGGGGGTTAATTACATGTTTCAGGTATTAAAGCTTTTCTTTTTACATTTTATGCTACACTAGAACAATAAAGTCTCGCGTGGCCAGACTGTCAAGAGTCTGGCCACGCGAGACTAAGAACAATATTCACCACCAGGTGGTGCAGTACAGTCTACAGTATACATGTAGATACACTTCATAATATTGTATAACCGAATAGTAGGGAGCCCAGTCCCCAAGTCTCCCAGTCCTGGACATGGGAAATTTTAGGATTAGGCTATGTTATATTGGTTTAACCAGATTAACTAGAATTCACAGGACTGCCATAGTGTTTAGCATCAATACTGTATCTCTACACAACTGCAGAAAATATAGCTCAAGAAAGTTCAAATCCAGCATTAGCCATTATTGCATATTGTAATTTTTCTTTCAGAGTAGACTTCTTGCTGTAGTTCGGTAGCTTCAAGAGGTTGAAACATGTTGATGCTGTTGGAAGCCTATTTACTGCTCCACGGTGCCTCACTGTAAAGAATCCTCGGAGGATGCTACCAAGGGAGTCTCCTCTATCCTGCAAAAATTCAGAAATTAACAGATGTTAGACGTTTACCCTGGCAAAATTCATCTTGACATAATGTTCAGAAGGGCCTCAATCAGGCTGTACATAATGTGCATGCATGCGTATACACAATTTGAACAGTTGAGACTCCAGAGAAGTTCAGACACCAACTGCTCCTCTGCCCAATAGAACCCATAGTCCAGTTTCTGGCGGCTAAACAGTCATTTATGTAAGGTGAATCAATAAAGGTAGTGTACTTTTATGATCTGTTTATCAGTGCGTAGCTATCTACATCCAGTACAGTACTACTACCATAGCCTTTGTTTCCAGGCTCTCCCAACTCAATTGTACATACAAGGAACACGAGGCTGGAAATGAGGCCAGTAACTGCATAGCGCATGTCAAGAATACTCTTTCAGTTTCTAACTGGAGTGAAGATATATAGTTACCATTGAAAGATGTTAGTGAGGCATGCAGCACTGGCCGGCTGGCCGGCCGGTGTTCCTTGTTCTATACTACACAATTGGATCCCCACTATCTGCAAGGGGTGGTCACTCCAAGAAGGCACAATAATTATAGCTGCAACTGGGACACAATTGATGTTCGCCTAAATTCAGCTGTGACCCCATGACCACATCTCAAAATTGCTGGTGTCCCCATGACCACATCATAAATTCTGCGTGACCTTGCAACCTTTGCACTCTATTGTCAGTCGCAAGATGTTGCATGAGTTTGGCAAGTTGTGACTCTTACATATGGGGAAATACTCAGCCATGCTATTCTGTTCATTGGTCACAAACGTGACAGAGGTAAAGTTTTATGAAGAGCATGTTCATTTACAGTCCCTACTGCATCTTCAGTTTGGACCAGAGTTCAGCCTGCACAACCGTGAATTATGCTATTCTGGTGAAGCATGACCTTACCAAAGACTGCATGGCAATGGGTCACCTGGAGAGACGTGCATCATTTACCACTTGATGGACAGAAATCTGGCTGGGTCCAATATGTGTGGGTGTGTTTCTCTATTTCTGTACTGTCACTGATAACATGGATAAATAAAATAGGTGGTCTTACACAATAGACCGCACAAATCCCGAAGAGGGGGCTTCCCAGTTGGCTCTTGTATAACAAAGAAAGGCTCTCTGAATACCAACTTTATTCTTTCCAAACTAAAGTTGGTATCCAGAGAACCTTTCTTTGTTAGTAAATTGTAGGTTAGTAGTGTTAGTTAGTGTAACTCCACCTTCCAAATTGCATGCAATGCACAAAACGTCTCTGATAGTGTGTGCATTATATTGACTTTGTGACCGTTTAGACCACCTTGAAAAACCTTTGTGATCCTGTGAAAAAAACCTCCGTGGCCCAGTGACCTCACCATGTCCCCAGTTGTAGCCATAAGTATTATGCCTATGGGAGTGACCACCCCTTGTATCTGTCTCAGAAATGCTCCCATGGAACTGCTCTCCTTCAGGATGCATCATGTCTGCAGTGAAGCCTAATGGTCCAGTAACTTACATGTATCTGCCCACACACCATGCAAGAAAACTTGGAATTGACAACATTACAGTTTAGAACAAATCTTGATGTTAAGTCTGAAATGAGGCAGTAAGCTCACCTCCTCTTCAGGAACATCCACACAGCGAATCGAAAATACAGGTTCAAGATGAACAAATCCCAGCAATGGTGGCTTTGAACAACTCGTAACAAACTAAATGAAATTGACCACAAGAACACGTATAAGTGCCAAATGGAAGGTTTATCATTCCTCCATGAGAATGATCATGTTGCACATAAGTCCTATTCTATTATTCAAGACATATGTACATACCGTATGCTTTACCTTCAAAAATGATCCTTTCTCCTGGGAGTTTAAATCGTTTTTGACAATGTCCCATAGCCACATAATCACCTTATGCTTGTCGTGGTATCCACCGTAGTATTGTGTGTGCCTCCTATATTATGACAATGATTTACACAAAGTATTCTGTAAGTGTTCAGTAGTGCATACGGTGCTCCAGACATACGTAGACAGTACATTTTTGAAATTTTGGGGTTACAACCACTTTACTATGCCCCAAAAGGTATAAAAACATCACAAAAGATGCTTTTCCATATATTATAGGCAATAGAGAAGCCATACATGTACAATGCAGATTTTGGAGGAAAATGGTCAAATTTAAACAAAAATGGCATTATCTTGGGGTTTGCGAGGAGTTAAGATTTCAAATTTGGATCAAGATAGGTTAGTATATGCCTGACCTACATGCCAATTTTAAAGCCTAAGCTACATGGTATATGGCCTCTACATCCAGGTAAGCTATGTACATGTATGAAGATTAAGATTGGGCTTTTGTATTCTGCAAAGCTGTTTCAGTGGTGGCAATATGTGCTTGATATCACATGCCACTTCCGTATGTATAGGGGTCAACTATGTGATTACCTTATCTCTTTACACTGCATTTCTCTCTCCAACAATACCCCAGGTAATACAATTTGAAAGTGATAATTTACCTACCTAAGATCGTCTACATCAATTTCAGCTTGATCTCCTGATATTAGATGCTGAAGCTCTTGGGAAGAAAAGCACAATACCCAAGGCTTGCTGATCAGGGAATGGAAACCTTGAATGAAAGCAGCAGACTGTTTCTTCAACTGGGTGTGCATTCGGAAGTGAGCCATCTTATGCACATAGCTGATCCTGCAAAAGTTACATATTAATATTAATATTTATTGAGTGTAAATTTTTTGCTAAACAATAGAATTGAGTGACCAGACCCATCTTACACGTACACTACATATAATTCAACTAGGCACTTTGTGTCCACCTGGCATTTTTCTAGTTCATTGAGGGTTATTGCTCTGCCAAGTGCAAAGTACGTATGGCAGGCAAGTAGAGATGCGGATGTAAAGAATCTGGGTGGGATGATCGCTTGATTGTGCGAAGGAAGTGAAATTGTGGATGCAATTTTAGCATATGCAAAACACATGGCACAGAAATTCAGGGTTGTGAGATCAATGTGCACCCAATTCCATGCTAAAAGTGAGGTACAAACACTCAGATCCAAGAGCGGCGTGGATTTTAAAAGTGATTCAGGGTCTCTCTATCTGCAATATATTTTCAAGAATCAGCCATGCCTACTACGGGAGAGTGGAGAGACTGCTTGAAACTTACATGCACATCACTTGATTGTGCCATTCGTTAATAGGGCTCATATCTTTACTTATACAGCGACGACACAAACTCTACTAACCTGGGAGCTGTAGTAGGCCTCCCTTAGTAAAACTATGTGATAGACTTGTCCAGATCTCTCATTCTTCGTGCGCCACAAGTTCGAAGACAGCATCCATGTAACTACCAGAGACACCTTTTTGAACACGCGGCTTGTAGGGGCCCCATAAAGACCCATATAAAATATATATAGGTTTTTTGGTCATAACTTCTCACAGAAACTGAATATGAACATACCGTAGGTTTAAAATCTTAGTTTTCACCCAAGGATCACAATGGTAAATGTTTCAATCTTCTGTGACCCCTCCTTCATGCCAAACATTACACCCCCTCCTTATCTTTACACTTGGCAGAGTATTTAATTGCACACAGTGGAGCAACTTAGCACAGACTACTGCAGCTACAGTAGGCAGATCAGAAGGGATAGATGAGCATCTACATAGCTAAGATATATGCAAGTGAGGAGAAGCCACTATAATATTATATTAGTATGTAGCTGATTAACGCATGTACGTACCTGTTTTCATTGGTAACTGGAATACCACAGCCACCAGGGACCAATTCATTGGTAATGACCTAGTGAAGAGAATCACATATAACAAAGTGAGAAGTATATAATATTACACCAGTATGATTCAAACAAAGCTGTTTTCAAGTGCACATACATGTATCAAAGTTAATTAACAAATACTTTGGCCTTAAGTTGATAGCTCACAAAATAGATCAGCAATTGACCCAGCCATCCATGCTGAATCTGAACAATCCTACCAAAACAAGAGTTGGCTTAGTTTGTTCCATGTGAATTATTATGTAAGTGACAATGATACTGAACCCCCATTCCGAAGAATTTTATTTTTTTGTACAGTGCACATGCGTACATACAAGAGGACAAACTAGTATGTAAATACCTTCCCCAAGAAGTTTTCATCCCATGAAAATGTAAGGAAGAGATCACTAACATCACCTTCATGATGCTAAAGAGGAAAAAAAGAAATACCAACATGCACACATGCTAGTGTTAAGTTATGTTTAATGATATAATGCATTAAACTCAGTTAACAATGGGCTACTTATGAGAAATGACATGTGAGTAATGCGCGTGCGTGCAAGATATGCATCACGTGCCTCACTTTGTCTCCTCGTGTGGTCAGCCTGCCAGCTAGCTAGAGACTGAGCAAGTGCAACAGCTAGAACAAACTTCCCTCCCATCCTCCCACAAAACAACAAATCTCGTTAGCAGGTCAGTGGAGGGGGGAATCGTGATCACAACAAAAAATTAATTCTAGTTAGTTGCTTCGGAAAGGGCGCTGCCCTTGATTGGATACCCGACGCTGTCGGGTCAAGCTTGTAGCTGCCCGGCACTGCCGGGCTGGGCCTGTTGGTGCCCAGCATTGTTGGGTCAAGCTTGTGGGTGCCTGGCGCTGTCGGGCTGAGCCTGTTGGTACCCGGCACTGTCGGGTGAAACTTGTTGCATTGGTGTTCGGCGCTGTCGAACTGAGTCAACATCGATCACGGTGCCCTACCCCCTCTGCCTGCCTTCCCCCACAACCACATTAGTAACTGTCAAGTGCTAGCATGTCAGCAAAATTGTGTTACCTCCACATCGTTAAGGCTTTACATGTGTATGACTACCCAGTTGTTAATGAACATTTCCATGGTATGTTTTCTTCAACGTTTATGAGGATGTTTCAGCCCAGCTGGTATAGCAACTAGCACTGATAAGCCATGCAGAAAGAAAGCGGACATTCCCGGAAGACTGTTCTTGGTGCCACTATTAGGTTTGTTACACACAGCCTGAATTTTTTTTTGCATACCCAAGTTACTACAGTTGCCACATGTATGCGATTTACACACAGTACATCCATGGATACTTCTGTTTGTGCGATACATACTTTATGCTTACAGTAAATGTGCTCCTCCTATTGTTCCTGCAAAGTTGGTTTCTCAATTCTCATTCCTACCGCCACACTAGTCATACATAATCTGAAGTCTAAGAAGTCCAGGTACAATAATGTTCAGAATAGGCACTATGCAAAAAGGCTGACAGTAACATGTTTACTACAAAGGTTTGGTCTGCATGCACAAAGTACATATTCCATAAGTAGGTGCACTTGTATGCATCAACTTTTCAGAACTATATACATCACTGTATGATACCAAAGAACACAATATTAACCTTTATATAGCTGAGAGACTTGTAAAGCTCAGGGTCCATGGAAGGGAGCTCATCTAGACTGCTATACAGGGCAGAGTGGTGATGCTCCAACATCTGGCTCAGAAAGAATGGTGCAAATGGTACATCCACCACAATACCCTGCAATAACAGAAGAAACCTATATGTAGTTTCAATGTTTTAAATTTAGAATTAGATATGATCGAGTCTTTGCAGAGAGCATGTGATGGTACTACATACACATATAGCCTTGTCCTCAGATTTTTGCATATGTTTCACTTGTGTACTGAGAGCCTGATAATTTTTAAGGGTTTGCAGACACCAAGGGTAGAAATGTAAAAATGTGAGCAAACAGGAAACACTTAGTCTTGTTTCCAGGCCTCCTAATCCCATGTTGTATCTTGTAGAAATTATGTCTCACCAAGGTTGCGGAGAGAAAAAAAACAAAAAACAGTGTGGTAACAAGGCTAGGAGAAGTTTCATGAAGCAAAAAGAGATAACTGATCCAGGCTTGCAGTATCTTTCAGGGGATAACACTGAGTACTATAGTAGTGGGAAAGTTAACGAAGCATGATCATTTTCAGTAAGCAATATTATAATAGTAGCACCTACGGATAATTTTGTATGTTTACCAGCCGGCACACACTAAGCATGTGATTGGCTTTACTAAGATTGCTTTACCGTTTTTTGAGTTTGTATGTTTGTGTGTCTGCACGTATCACATGTGCAATGACTGTATCATAACCATTACCACGCCTAGAGCTGCTGACAGTTTGTAGGCCAAGGTATATCAAGCTAACTTATTACCTAGACGGCGGAACAAGTGTGGATTAGCCTCGTTCCCAGGCTCCACTCCCCTGCTTTTTTTCGAAAAAAAGCTGGGGAGTGGAGCCTGGGAACAAGGCTAGTGTGGATAGCAATACATATATTGCTCGATATTGCGATGCTAAATGGAGACACAACGAAATTACTGTGTCAGCCTTATCACTGTAAATTCCACGTAGGTTGGAGCTCTCGATGCCAGACCTTTCAGTACATACGTACGCAAGGGGAGCCTATTAAATCCAACCTGCTCCATACCGTAGCTATGTATATTTATCAAGGCCTTACCTGGCCTTACCTGCCGCTGAGCATTGGCTTGAATAACTCATTGGGTTGGATAATTTAGGATGTCAAAATAGAACTGCACCACTGATTTTTAGATATGAAATATCAACCTTGCTACTAGCTGACATATGTGCACAATGCAATACACCCTCGTCTAGTCGATTTATTGTACTCATGAGATAGCCATTCCAAAGATGTTTTGTGACCTGTAGGTTGTGACTGTTAAAACTACATAAGTATGGTGATGTTATCTTACACATATTATAAAGAGATGAATCATAGTAAAGGTGGTTACAATAGTAAATTCAATGTGTCTATCAACCCCATGCATGCACCCTTTATGCAATGTTGCCATGCAGGCTCTTATACAGCTTACACATTAGGGTGAAAATTTTTTATTCACATAACATACGTACCTCATACACAGCTTTTCCAAGCATTTTCCCAACAAATTCAAATAATGATAGGTGGTTCTCATTAATATGACTTGTAGGAGAGGGGTAGATGAGCCCTTCACTGTTGGCCTGAAAAGAAAAAAAACATACCGCCAAGTGTAATTAATATGTGGCAACCAAGAACCTCTACATACAATTAAGTAACCATGGTCCTTGAATCACACAGAAAAACAATAAGTGGGAAAATGCTGCAAATTTCTGTATCACTTGTGGGTGGTAGTATTTTTCATACTTGTACAATAGAAAGAGGCAAGTGAAACTAGTAGAGGCATCGTGTGTCACGGCCCAGTGAGAACATTTTGGTAAAATTATTATATGACTGTGCACTCTAACCACTTTACAATCCATCGCTACATCACTCACTTTGAACAAGCTCAGGCTGGGGTCAAATGCCTTCTTTATGGTCTCCTCCAGAAATTCTTTAAAAACTCCTGTCTCATCGATGCCTGCTTCATCAAGACCCTGGGCAGATAGAAACATGTATAATATGTATACAGTGAGTTCTTACTCCCTTTTTCAGACACAGGAACATAGACGGACCAGAAATGCATGTCTAATCATTGCTGAATAAATAGGGGAGTAGAAGCTTCACAAATAGCATAGCAACAGTACTGTCATGTTTCCCTACTGCTCCTCTGCTTTGGAGCTCCCGTAGCTCAGTGGGTAGGAGCATCTGACTAGTGATCTGAAGGTGCTGGATTCAACCCCCAGCTGGGCTCTGATTCTTTAGCAAAAATTTAGGCATCCAGAAACTTGTCTGTAGCCTCCGGCTAGCTAACTTTGAGTACACAAACTCGTCTATAGCCGCTGGTTAGCTACTTTGTGTACACAACTGGTAGTGGCACCAAAAATAGTTTTTCCTGAAATATTGCCAAGCAAAGAAATTTTAGCAAAAGTGCTAATGTAGAGTTGGTGGTACTCCAGTTGATTACGTACTTCATCTGGTATATAGTTTAATGGAAAGAAATAATTCGCAGTTGCTTGCCAGCATCAGTGTGCCCAAATCACATGAAAAAACATAGTGGTCTGGGAACACTGGCACAGTATATAAGGCTGCGCCTTAGTTGATGAACAAATACTTTTCACTATAAGTCAGCTACATGTATAATGCATCAGAGAAACTTTAAACCTTACATATAAATGTATGTCGCCTGGGGCTATTACATCATCATCGTAGCCGCAGGTTATAGGGGATAATCAACGATTAACATCTGCGCAGAGTTTTCTGACCAGATACAACCGACAAATGAGACAAAAGTTGCCAGAGAAAAGAACGATATCTACAGCCTGACGAAGCGATTTTTTTGAAATATTTTAATAAAGTTACCCATTTGCAACACTAACGCAGCAGTATTAGTGAATAAGGCAGCTGTAACTGATAAATACGACTAAAATGGTGAAAATGGGGTTGCTCAGGCTGTAGACAAATAAATTACCTTTTGAAACAATCCCAGAGCTATTACATCTCTTGCACTTGCGTGACCAAAAACTCTGCACCGCAATAATTGTTGTCTTTGCACATTTCAATATGCACTGTACACTAGTGGCATATATGGTCTTTCTGAGATTCATTCATTTACTATGTTCTGACATATGCCAATTTCTGCCACAGCTATACGTACATGTAGCTGTGGCAAGAACAATCCTGGGAATGTATGTTGTTGTAGTCTCATGCCCAGACAATGTTTTCCCCCTGCCAAACGTTCAGTGGGGGGGGGGGGCATTTTCTGGGCACGAGACAACACTGCTGCAGAGTGAAGGGGCAGAGTTTAGCATGGTGCTGATCCTTGCAGAATTGGTGAATGGTAGTTCTGCTGAGCATTCATCTGCCCTTCATGTAGTAACAGTTTAGTCATTGTTTACTGGTAAGTCTTCCTTTGTAGTCATGAGCTAGGAACAGACAACCATCCTCCCCAGAAAGCAAGGTTGTTTAAGAAAACCGCACTAATGCTAGCTTGTCAGAAAGTTTACTCTTGTCAGAAAGTTTACTCTTGACTAGACAATGGTCTACTGATAGGCACAGGCTTATATAAATTTTTAGGTTCCAAGTCACCATTCTGCAAAAAAGGATATATACATAGGGATCTGTGCATACCTTACGTGAAAGCTGCACTGAGCCAGCAAGTTTTAGAGCCACTTAATATTGCCGCACAAATAATAATAATGATACACTCTGATCCTGTGGTGTGCAGTAACACTGCAGCACAATAATTATAGCTATGTACATACGTATGTTAGTTTACATTCTGTTTCGCTAGACAATATGCCCCTAAATTCCCTTTTGACCAGCTGGGCATGTGCTTCACGTGCACTCAGCTGGTGCTACATGTCCGTTTGTCCGTCCACACTTCTCACGTGCACCAAGTTACATCATTATGTTACTATCCCACGAGCACAGTGGAAACTAGCTACATGTATTTGAAGTTTGTAGCCCCAAAAGGCCAATTAATGTATGTCCAGCTAGCTTAGCTTTGTATTGCCTAGACAGTGAAAACGTGGCAGGATACTTCTATTTTGACGAGTTCTTGCAGCTAACTGGAAGTGATGGAATTGCTGAGTCAGCACTTTCACTGGCATCTGTGCAAGATGATGCAACCTGTTCTGTTCCATGGCTGCATTTAGCTTGGACTGACCTTTAGCTATATGATTTATGTAAAATATCCGACTGATTATTAGATATCCTTGTCTCAGTTATTTTGCTTTGAGGTGTAGATGGCTCATTGATACAGAGTCCATCTAAACTACACACATACTACATTGTACATGGATGTGACAAATAAGTACGTATAAATAGTTATTAAATACCTGCTCATTGATAAACTTGACACGCACAGTTCCCTTCAGTGCTTCCACTGGTAGCACAGATAACTGAGCATACCCATCTTCCAAGATCCGTGATCGATGGACAGTGATGTATGAGGCAGGACGACGGTCAAACTGAGATCTGGATAATCCTAGCCTCTGTCTATCTTCGTCCACTTGTTGATGAAATATCTCCACACGCTAAATATAAGTAAACAAGTTCAATAATAAACCATTCAGAAACTTTTTACCAGCCAGGTGCACACGAAGTGCATGCTTAGCTGGTGCTAAAATTGTTTTATGTTTCCCGTGTCCATCTACACTTATCACATGCACCAAGTTACATCATTACATTGCTATGCCACTATAGCCACGAGCGCAGTGGAAGCAACTGAAAGTTTGAAGGCTCAATAAAGTACCTCAAGCTAGCTTAGTTTTGTGTTGTATAGACAGTGAAAAAGTGGTAGGTGGTGATGATGCTTGTTTTGGCAGTTCTGGTAGCAATCTGGTAGCAATTGCCAAGTCAGTACTTTTGCTAGAAGCTGTGCAAGATGAGACAGCTGATCCACAGCTACATACCACATATGGGCAGAGTTACCATTGCATTGTATCAGCTAGCCAACAAGGGTGTTGCTTGATAGGTCATACCACAGTGGACCACCATGGAGACAATTTTAAAAGGCTAGCTGAATCATACTGTAGCGTTCAAAATCAGTCAAACTCGCTATATGTATGTGGCTTTATGTGGAAGAAAAGATTCGTACACAAGAGCTACATTGCTGTCATCCAAAAGAAGTGTTTGCATGCATACGTACGTACGTACGTACATTCTTTTCTGTCATTGCAATAATATCTCTTTGGCACACCAAGTAATTGAGTACCAGGCTGCTGTATCATTTTTCCTATAATTTAGATAAGTTGACTGTGGCAGTGAGAACTGTCTTGATGAATTGGTAAATGTGCTTGTCAAGCCAAAAATTAGACAGTTTGAGCCTATACATTGACTGCTGTTGCAAAACTGGTGCAGC
This sequence comes from Phakellia ventilabrum, assembly GCA_963921505.1. Taxonomy (NCBI): domain Eukaryota; kingdom Metazoa; phylum Porifera; class Demospongiae; order Axinellida; family Axinellidae; genus Phakellia; species Phakellia ventilabrum. Next base: position 2,868,580 of record OY997390.1, read on the forward strand.
ATAGGTTGGGCAGGAGGGTTCTATCTTACCACAAGCCCATGAACTGTGCAGCTTCACCTCGCTCATGGGCTCTTGATCTTACTTAAACACCCAGTGTCTACCTGACATACTCCAAAGGAAAGTGCTTTTAACTATTCACATGTAGTATGGTCTAAATGATATTGGGCAATATACCCACTTATTATACATACGTTTTAATAAATAGCCACTAAAAGTACAGCAGTAAACTTCCAGTTATATGTATATACCATTTAATGGATAAGGGGCATAGGTATTATACACATTCAATTCCAAACCTTTCTGTGAGGTAATGCATGTGGAAGCTTAGTGAGCAACTCCAAGGCTCTCGGCTTCTTCGCTTTTAATTCACTCATGAAATTGCCCATTTTCACTTCCCTGAGATATGAGAATGAAATCTTTGAGTATGAAAACCTTGAAGAGCAGTCATAACTGTATATGCCTTACACACCTGACAAGCCAGTGTTCTCTCTCACAGAAATTTCGCCTTGAATCTCTATTGTAGAGCAGCATCAAAAGGGAATGGCAAGGAGGTAGCAACAGCGAAATAGTGGGAGAGGAGGAATACTCCCATATCATCCTGAATACTAGCCTGTTCAGAAGAGTGGACATCTCTACAAGATCTACAGTAGTAAAATGCTTCTGCTGGACAAAGAGTTCCTCGTCATCAAGGATTCTGCAAATGGAAAACGATTGAAGCTACTACAATTACTGTAAAGCAGTGAAGTAATTGCATACATTGTCAAATTTAGTTTACCAGCCGGGCGCACGTGAAGCGTACGCTCGGCTGATGCTAAGATTGCTTTATGTTGTTGTGTATGTCTGTGTGTGTGTGTGTGTGTGTGTTCATCTGCAATTATCACGTGCGCTAAGTTATCTCATTGCATTACTATGCCACTATAGCCATGAGCACGGTGGAAGTTTGCAGGCTCAGTAGGCCGAGGTACGTCAAGCTAGCTTAATTTTCTGTTGCTTAAACGGCAAAAAAGTGGTAGGTAGCGATCATAATTCTGTTTTGGCAAGTTCTGATAGCTAACTGGAAGCATACTACAAAATTGCTGTGTCAGCACTTTCGCTGAAAGCTGTACTGTCTAGCCAAGTTGATCCATTCTTCAGCTGCATTTAGCTTAGACCTATTTCTGAGTTCAACCTTCAGTTGGCTGGTGAAAAAACCCAGCTGGTTTTTAGATATGAAATATCAGTCTTAAATATCTCATATCTAAAACCAGCAGGGTATAACTGTTACATGAGAAGGAACTAGACAGATTATCGGTGTGACATATGACATATGAATCAGTTCGTAACATGAACAAAATTTATTGTCAATAGCTTTAATTCCAGAACATAATTGCATACTACGTACTAATCTAGCAAGATTTGCAGTCTGCATGGGTTCTAAATTAGCTTTGTTTCTCCTGAAACTTTACTAGCTTCATTCCCAGTTTTTTATAGTGTAAAAAAAGCTGGAAAGTGGAGCCTGAGAATGAGGCTAACTGAATATAACAACGGACCATTTACACCAGATACGTACATGTACAGTTCTTGTTAATATTGTCATCAAAATTTAATGATGTATATAAATATTGGTCATGGAATGTACATGCAAGAGATACAGTAGGCAACCACAAAATGGAGGTCATTGTGGGAACCTGAGCAAACATATGCACATGCATATTGAATGTAAAGCAGCAGATACATAGGTGCAATCTTGAAGTACATTTTCAAGTTATAGACAAACACTTCTCACGCCCAAAGGCGAGCACCTTGTATAGTATATGGAGCAGCAGGCAAGAACACTATACCCTGATTGTGCGTATGTATATTGTGATGAGTAGGGTTCTGCTGTATGCATGGATTGTATAGAATTTCTGTCACATTTTTCTGCTGCCTGCTAGTACATATAACGAAGACTTTCAAACTTCCACTCTCCTTACTTACCTACATAATTCAAGGCTAAATTTAGAATGCTTCATTGCTATTAAATACACTAGTGCTGCACTGCTGTGGAAATATGGTACACCAAGGATAGCCCACTCACTTTACCCGACAAACTTCACTCATAAAACACACAAATAACTTACGCAAGAAGATACTGGGCTACTTGGCAGAAAAGCACAAGGATAAACTGAAGTGGAGGCTGGTCTTTTGATATGTGTATGATACTGTCCTCATTCTTCTTGAAGACATCTCTCACAAAGTACCACATTTTTGAAGCCAGAGATTTGCAGCAACCCAAACCAACCAGAAGGTCTGCTGTTAGCTGTGGCAGGGACTTTGTACAATTGTCATACATCTGGCAGGCTCTGGAAGCTCGTTGTAATACTGACTTTTCAATCCTTACTGATGGAGAATTCCCAAGCCACTGGGCCAATTTACCTTTCCCTGGTGGAAAAGAAGTTATACTTAACATTGTATGGCTATTGCAAATATGGAACTGTGAGGTAAATCATCATTGATCAAGGGAAATATAAGACCTTATATCCCTTGGGAAAGCTTTCACTTAGACACCATAAATTCATGCCGAAGTTCTTCAATTCCAACCCGAAATACTTGTCAAAAACTTCATCAATGCAAGAACTTTGGCATGAATTCTACTAGCCAACCGAGAGAATCCTTGAAGCATACCATAAATTGTCATTTGCACTGTTGATGTGAGATATGTTAGCTCCTCTAAAGCCTGCAACTCACTGTTTCAGTGTTTCAGAGCATTAGAGCTCGAGATGTGCACAATCTAGGTTGCAAAGAACTGCTAAAATCTGGGAAACATGCCCTCCATCTGTTTCATAGAACCATTCTAAGTGTAGACACATGCTGACATTGAATGGATGCAGTCAAAAGGAGCACAGCGTTGGATACACGGACTACAAGGTGTGGCATTGCTATGTACGAGCTGTTGACTCACGGAACAACCAGCTCCACTGCAAAGAAAGGAGTTTATCTGCATTAGATTTGTGAAAACTCGGCACTTCTCGCATTTTTGAACACACGTACTTCAAATACACATATCTCCAGAATGCCACGCACACATATACCTAAAGGAAATGTGAACAGGTGTTGCTGCAACAATAACCCTGAAATGAAGCCTTTCTGCCACACCACAAGGGAAGATACAGGGCTGAGTTAACAGCATTTTCGATTGTGCAGTGATTTTCCAAAAACAATGATGCTACCAAGGCACGTATCGCAGAAACGGAGAGAGCTACAGACTTCTACCTTGGGATAGCAGGGTTCTCCCTAAAGCGTGTTGGTGTGGCGCAGCACCTTGCTGAAGGCTTTTTCTTAAGTTTATTCATAAGGATAGACCCAACCCTAGCATAAGGAATGCACCCATGCAGTGTCTGCAGTCCTACAGGAAGTCTATGTTTAGGAAGCCCTTTAAGCTTGTTCTGCAGGTCTATTCCAGAACAAGCCTGAGAGAATGAAATATGAAACAAACAGGCATCTCAGAGCTACCACACTTTGTGCAGGTGGGGGGACTCCCCCCCCCCACTACCACTCTGACTAAATTTTCTAGGGAGAGCCCTGCGATAGTATTAGTTGAAGGTTAATTACGTAGTATAATGCAGTTGTACCATGCCAAGAATCATTCCAGTCTCACACGTGTCTGGTTACTGAGATATAAATCAGTAAATAGCCTGAAAAACTGCTGTACCCACATACATATAAATAACAAATTGAAAGCAGGCACATACCTTTCTTGGATGCTTGTGGAGTAGCTTCATGAGATGATTCCAAAATTGGAGAAAACATACAGGTCACTAGAGAGCCGTGCCAGAGAAACTCCAGCTGTTTTCGGACATACACAAGGGAATCCAATACTCTGCATCACAAGTATAGAACAAATTCAATAATTGTAAAACCAAGGATACTTAATTACTAACGTGGATTGGAAACTACGTATGTTAATAATAGTGACGCGTGATGCTATCCTTGTTGGGCTGACTTTGTGTTAGATCAGAGGGTCCTACGAGACATTTTCATTCACATTTGTTGTCCCAATCTATTACTAATACTCTAAACTGTGTAACCAGTTCACCTTTGTTCAAAAAAAAAAGTGTCTAGGTAAGTGCTATAACAGGGAAGTTTCTGTTGTCTGCTGACAGTCCGCCATTTTGATGATTGCTATAGCTGTTGGTTGCGTCAGATCAGAGGCTCCTGGGAAGCAGTTTCATTCCATTTTTTTTGCTGCATTCTATTACAAATACTCTAAACTGTGTAATAAGCTCACTTTCGTTCAAAATAGAGCATATAGAAAGGTACTCTAGAGTTTCTTTTATCCATCAACCTTTGCTCATGACCGCAACGAGGATAGCGTCATCAAATTTCCAGAAGTTTCCAATCCACGTTAGTAATTAAGTATCCTTGGTAAAACAAATGCACACCAGCATAAAAATGGTACAGTAATTCATTAATCCGTACCTTTTATCACATTTGCTCTTGCTCCAACCCAAGAGTGGATGCCAGGTAGTGGTGCTGGAGTTGCTGGTGTCTCTTCCAGAACCACACATTTGAATAATCTTCTCAAGAACTTCCTGGTATTTTAAATTATATGCAGACACATATGTATCACAAGAAAAGTAATTACTAAACAAGACTGATATTTCATATCTAAAAACCAGCCGGGTGTTTTTTTACACAAATCATTTTCAATTGAAGGTCAATTGAAGGTTGTGTTCAGCAACAGATTAGTCTTAGCTTAATGCAGCTGTAGAATGGATCAGACAGTCTCATCATGTAGCGCTGCCAGCGAAAGTGCTGACACAGCAATTTCGTAGTGTGCTTCCATCGCTACCTACCACTCTTTCGCCGTCTAGGCAACACAAAACTAACCTAGCTTGACGTACCTTGGCCTATTGAGCCTGCAAACTTCCACTGCGCTTGTGGCTATAGTGGCATAGCAACGGAATGACGTAACTTAGCGCACGTGATATTTGCGGACGAACACACACACACACACAAACGGAAAACATGAAAGCAACCTTAGGACCAGCCGGACGCACGCAAAGCGCGCGTCCGGCTGGTAAAAACATTTGTAACTATACAGTGCATCATGTACTCAGTATTCAATAACCGATCAAGATCCTAAATAAATCCCCGACTGCATCATCCTTAAGTCATTCTATACCCAAATAAATTGTGTCCTGAATGGATCATATACGTACGTACCAGATATTGGTCGAGTTGTTCTTGGCCTTCAAGTAGCTGCAGGGAAATAATTAGGTGTGTACAAAGAAAATCAGCTACATGTAGTGTACAGAATAGACTTCAAAATAAATCATATATTTCCATTTAGCCTCGTTCCCAGGTGGAGGAGTGGGGAGTGGCCTGGGGATGAGGCTAATTTTCATTGAGAAAGGAGGCCCACCAAACAGCCATTACGCGTCTTTACAGGATGCAGGGCCAATTTGCTATAATAGTCTACTCCAAACTCTGGGGTTATATAGCACACTAATACCTTTGATCGCTAAACATAAAAAACAGCAACAAAACGGCAATTTTTGTCTAAAGATTAAGAACCTCCAGCACAAAAATTCCCGTACTGCACAGAATTACAATCAGATGCTGTGGGTGATTTTCCACGTATACATTATCGGTATGTATGTGGTTATACTATTTATTTTGCAAGACAATACGTAAGTGCAGAGCATGCTGGCCTAGGTATGTAATACCTTCATATGCAGTGACCCAAGATGAACCAGGTTAGCTGCAGACAAAATGAGAAATGAGAATGAAACTACACATATAAACTGCTATTTTCAGCCTACGTCACGGCACCTATTACTGTTTTTAAGCATTTTGAGTGGGTATCATTATATTATAATATACTCATTCTAAGTAATTTCAGTAGTACTACATGTATTAAACTCAAACAAACTATTTGGCAGTGATACTCTTTACGGAATTGCATCAACACACAGTAATGACTAGAAGACTTACATGTACGTACAGTATCTATGTATGTAAGTCAGCAATACATAATACTAATATTGGTTACTTCTTGAAGAAGTAACCCTAATATTATACTAAAGTAAGAGTAGCAATTACCCACCATAGAGGCATAAGACTGAATTCTTATCAAGACATTCAAGGTCCACTGTAGCCTCTTTGCTTGAATACATCACATCAACAATTCGGGATAGGAACTTCACCTTTTCAAGTTGAAATAAAGCCTTAAGGACAAAAAGCATCATCATAATCTTGTGAGTTCACATTGCTATGAAATTTTCTACACATGTACTGGACTAACAAAGCCTTAAAAACTTGAGGAAAGATCAATGACATCACTTTTAAAACACACTGGTACAGCCCAATGCACTACTTACATAGCTAAAAGTGGCTATCCAGTAAGCCTTATTCCCTGGCTCCACACTATTATGACATAGTTCATGATAAAAGCTAGAGTCTGGAAACAAGGCTACACTCAGTTGCATAGAATGTCCAATACTGTTCTACGGCTACTAGCAAACATTGCATCATTCTGGGAGATGAGCTTTGTTAGTGGACAGAGGTGAAGTCAGAGAGTTTTACGTGCATTTACTAAGATTTGTTTACTGTGTATCTATATGAATATGAATATGAATCTTTTCTAGGTCACGCAACAAGAGCAGCAGGCCAAGTCTGGCCTATGAGACACAACACAATACAGTAACTATTACATGATTATTTGAGACTTCAAGTAGCTGCATAAATAACACAACTAACGTTATGTCATTGTCTTATTGAGAAGTGGGGACCATTCTCAGCTTCAAAATACACAACCCCCTTACATCTTTCTTTTGTTTTTGTTTTTTTGTTGTTGTTTTTTTCAAATATAATATTATATGTGTACAGAAGACAAGGAAGACAATGAAGATTAAACAAAATCAAGGCTAAGCCTTAGAAAGTTAATAATAGAGTACTGCTACTCTTACATCTTTCCGGATCTTTTGCACTTAGTTATTTCCCATCATTATGTCAGCCATACACTGTTTACTGATACACAAGTAAAAAGTACATACACGTACACACAAAAGGCAACAAGCTTGTAGCAATTCTTCTTCACAAAAATAATATTATGTGGTAGACTTGTCCAAGCTGTCAGGGTCCTCAGAGTACTGCTACTCTTACAATGGTAAAAGCTTCAGACGCAAGAACTCTTGTTATAGTATTTTTGGGCAATCACATCATTGATAATAGCTTTCCTCCATGGATCAAGGATTACAATAGTTTATGCATATGTACCTCAAGGGTTTCACATAAATCCTTCAGGAGTGTATGAAAAACCCTGAGAGAGAATTTAAAGTGAGAGAGACAGCCAGCTGAATCACCAAGGGAGGCCAGGCAACTAGAGCCTTGGAGATAAATTATGACATCCATGCATTCGAGATGTGTGGCCAGAGAAATGAGAAAGGTATCTTATGCTGAAAGTGGGTACTGAAAACTTCAGATTGGAGAGCGGCCATGCTCACATTATCTTGCTTTCAAGCCTGATGTTTGTAGCATCATTGTAGTGTGTGCCCAAACTGACATATGTACACTGCAAGATAGATGGCACGGTCAAGTCATTCAATCAGCCGATTTTGTCTCTCTGCTCACCCATGGGAGTCATGGATCAGTACATGAGAAAGCATACTGACGTAACAGAATGCCAATTTTTAGTTAGCTTAAGCACCATGGTTCCTTGATGTGCATAATTTCAACTATAGAGTTAGCCCCACCCAGGTGGTGATTCATTACTACATGTACACTCTGCTCACCTAGGTACCATACTCACACTTGGTAGTGTAGTTACACCCAATAGTGTGTAAAAAAATATCTTAAACTTATAATTATATTATTTACCTCTGGTGATAGTTGCTGAAGATGTAGTATGCAAGCAGGGACACTGAGCATATTGCAGATAAATGCAGTCATAAAGTTGGCTGGAAACTGACTAAGTGCCAGGCTTCTGCAAAGAAAAGCATGTATGCAAACACATAAAAGGCTAGTGGGGTGTGAGTCTACACACATGTATGTACATATGAAAATGGAGCACGAGTACAAATTATTTATATTCTGCTCCACAATCCGAGAAGTTATACTCCTATAGCACTATATCGGGCCTTATTGGTAAGGATGCAGTAGGATAGTACTACTCTACAATCTATGCTTTGTTGTACGTGATCTGTTGCCTTCCATTTTGCTCAAAATTTTATAAGCCTTGCAGGCATAGCTATATCTTGTCTCTGAAGAATGGCCTTGCACCCAGCACTGCTACGTAAGTGGCCTGCTTTTGTCCAGTAGTTTCTGCTGTTCTTCTCTCTTGTTAGCACTCCATGTTTTGTTGGCACTTTACAGCGGCCCCTCTCTCCTCAGGATACACAGTAAACAAATCTTTTTTACTCCATGGCACTCCCTATCTTGTTTATGTCTGGCCTCCCTCCCAGGCCAGGCGCCAATGGGAGAGGGAGCACCAACAACAGAGAATGGTAGGAGGTACCCCGGAGGAGAGAGAGGCCAGGTACCAGCTAGGAGAGGGAGTACAAAGCCTCCAGTAGGATCAGGAGTATCATAGGCAACAAAAACATCCCTGCCCACTTATAACCAACACTGGGTGTGATAAAAAAATGACAAATTTTTATAATCATGCACTTTGCTGAGTTGAAGTTTAATGAGTACATTTTCCAAACAAGCTGCACAGCTCATCTTTCTGTCCTGGAATATATATCAGTCAGTTGATAAAACCTGGTGGAACTAATACAGCCCACCATCACCACTTTGCTATACCACTGTTTGTTATGTCCTGAATATATATCATTCAGTAGCTTACATAACATATGCTCTGGTAAAATGTTATAAGCAAGTACATTCCTCAACACCACCTGCATAAGTTCGATCAGGCTCGCCCCTTGATGATAACCAGTACCTTATTACCTACTATCCACTTGTAAGAGATCGGTGGTGTGCAGCTCAAGGGCTTCTGTCAAAGGCCAGACTGGCACTTTAAAGACCTGACAACAACATAAGAATTGCTTGATGCATCCGAATGTGGCATTCAGCATAAGATTTGCTCCAACAGAAATTCACTTTGTATCATCTGGCACACACCGTAATGCTACAATATTTTGCACATAATGCAAAAATAGGCTAAAAGACTGCAGCTCCTTCCATTCAAGAAATGCGAGCATCAGTAGTTTGCTGTTCTCACATGCGATCGCGAATGCCACAAACTCTGCCCCGTATCTCCCTCACTGTACATGTGTAAGACTAAAAAGCTTCATTTCTAGAATAGTACTGCAGTTAAATCCCATCCAAAATCCTCCTATGGTTCATTCCAGCTAGTGTTCATTGGTTGTTCTCAACAGTGTTAGTTAACCACACCCCATAAAGAGCCACTCCCATAAATCAATGTTTAATTGTTGCAGTTTTTTATTTGTGATGCTGCAAACACTCGCAAAGTATGCAAAATATTGTAGCATTACGGTATCCACCTACGTACGTACATGTAGCTGTTCTCCTTTACATTGCCAACTTCTAGCGCAGACTCTAGACCAGAGTACAATACTCAAGGTGTAGACACATGAGAGCTGAGTAAGTCCTAGCCTTTGTTTAGGTGCTACATTGGCTAATGGAGCATTTGAGGATATTATGGACAAGTGTGACCTTGAGCTTTACCTCGGCAACATGTGAGCCCCATACCAGCTTGCTGTCAAATTCGATACCCAAATACTTAAAGTGTCAATCCATTCTAGTGAGGAATTGCTGAGGTGGTACATGATAGGGACCTTAGACCACTTGTATGCTACTTCCACTACTTCACATTTGGCTTCAAACACCACATCACAGTCCAGTTCTGTCGGTATCAAGATCTATCTGGAGAGCTTCACTCACAACTCATTGTACATAGCAACTACAATTTGCAAAGGAACACTAATGTAATAAAGTACAGAGCTTATCCTGCAGAGCTGTTCCCTAGTTGAGCATCCCTAGTAGTTTATTCACAAGTCAACCTAATATATCACTTGGTTAGTTTTAGCGTATAATTGTATACTCCTACTGTGTCCTGTTTTAATCTTTCATAGGTGAACTGTGTATTATTTCCAGTAATGCATAGCCATTGCTATAGTACACAACATAAGAGATTTGATTGGCGATTTTAATGTGCATATTCGGACACAGTAAGAATATACCATTATTGCATTCTTCATTGTGCATTATGGAAATAATGCACAGTGAGTCATTCAATACTATATCTCATACTTCTTGAGCAAACATTATGTGATGCCTTAGGGTCTGTCCCTCATGCAATAATTTCTGTATCACACATGCCCACCAAATCATGTCTATTTGCATACCTAATTCCCATGGCTGCTGGTAGAGTGTACTTTGAGAAACCAGGCTGAGAGCGGCCAAGGCCATTGAGAAGAAGTTCCTATGAAATTCAATTTAGATACAAATTGTAAATCATGTACACTACACATACACCGTATACATGCACAATTATAATCACTGTACATGCTTAGTACAGTAGTATTTATTGCTGCTACACCTTTCTACAACAGCACAACCATTTACATACTACATATGAATCTACGTCTGCTATGCAGCCCTGTTCCCAGGCCTCTTCACTCCAAGCGTATTACAATGTGAGAAAGGAAGTGAGTAAAAAGTGGGAACAACTGGTACCACAGCTGCAGGTAAAGCACTGGTAGGATTACCGTACTCTCGGGAGAATAATGACTGGTTATTCTATTCGAAGATTGCGCATTTCTGTGATACTGATTATGTGGGGTAATTATAATCATGGGGTAATTTACGACGAGGTTAAAAACACCGCAGCGCAGACCATACGGTAGGCGCTGTGGCTGCCTTTTATACTACACGTACTACCACTACACTTGTGGGTTTGGCACTAGGAAAGATATTCATTTCTAGATTGGCTCATTACAATGCAATGAATACTTGACAGTACATTGGATTGCCCTGGAAAATTGAGTGGCTGCGGAATTTATCCGATTATCAGACCCCTAGCAGGAACAAATTGACTCTTAGATGATCTATTGGTACTATCACGTAACTACATGTATGTCTTATGTGTTTGATACTCGACCACACAGCTCTTGTCCGAAAGCTCACATACTGCCCCTGTTTTTACAATGCGCAAAAATTCTGGGGCGGTGGAACCTGGGAACAAGCCTAAGGGAGACACAACTGAATTTTCAGGAGTAATTAATTATACAGAGATAATAGTGGAAAAATTATGGTGTCTTATGAATGTATGACCGGTAGAGTAAAAGACATACAGGGAAGAGGGTGATAAACTAAATAACTATTATGTACGAACATACTTACATGCATCACCGGAAAATATCCATTTTCCACCAGATGCACAAAAAAAGAAGAGCATAGTTTGTGTAGAGTTGGCTTCATGGCATCTCCTAAAGACATAAAAGAATAAAACAGTACATCAGAAATTGTATAGTATGTAATTTCAATTAGCTCATTCAAAATGTTGGTAGTGAGGGAGTACTTGTATATGACTGCTGCCTTATTTTGCCAACACCATTATGAAAACAACCGCCTCAGAAGAAGGCAAGACTAAGAAGACTCGCCCAATGATGTGGAGAGCAGAGATAACTATATTATAATATCATGGACATAAGATCACATCTCATTGCACTGCACTAAGGGAAATTTATAGGCCTTAGAATTAAGGGCTTAAATTACAGCTTCTACAGAAAAGAACTTGTCCACGTCAGAAATGAACAATGGCTAAATGTCCTACATGTACATGTATATGCTCTAAGTTAGCCTCAGTCAAGGGGAGGCACTAGCCTAAATCAAAAGCTATTAGTGAAAGGATTGTCAATGCAAACAATGTACATGTATCCTCAATTCCAACCCAAAAATCAAAATTTATCACAAAATTCAGCAATTCGAGGATTGTTGATACTTAATTCATATGTACTACTGTACAACAGCATACATTTACCTACAATAAGAATGGACATAGATTTTCTCATGCATTCCTGTTGCCTGACTTTCAAATGAGAAGTGATTAGACTTTGGATTAACCTAAAGTTGATTGAATACTTACGTTTTGTATATGGTATGTTTTCCTTATATTTCTGTCAGTAATGAAACATGCTATAATTCTCATTTTCTCCATAAAATGAGCTCATGGCCATGAAATTCAGCAACTTGAGGGTACTACTGCACAACAGCGCACATTTACGTATGTATATCTACAACAAGAATGAACATTGTTTTTCTCCTGCATTCCTATTGCCTGACTTTCAAATGAGAAGTAATCAGACTTAAAGCTGATCGAGTACTCTGCATACGTACATGTATATGGTGAGTTTTCCCTATATTTGTCAGGAATGAAACATGCTATAATTACATTTTTTCCTCATTTGCTCCATAAAATTAAGCATCATAGCTCTTGGCCAAGGGAGGTTACATTACTTAATCAAGTACATATAAACACACCTGCCTTAGCAGTGAACTGCCACAAGGAATAGTCAGTGAATACCACAAGCTGGAGGATATAAGAACATAAATATTTAGTTACAACATTACTGTTCTCATTCAGCACCTAGACTGCCAAAGGAACTGGGTTAACCACGTAAAAAGTGCCTTTTCAATTCAAGTCACAGTATGTCTTACACACCACCTCTAAGCCCTTGTGCCATATACCACTAAAAGTTTCGATGATTGCATGATTAGTAGTAGGTAGTGAATGCATCTTGCTGATGTGCAATCTCAGGATTAATGGCCACTGTACTCTACCATGGTTTTTGAGTTCATTGTCACAGAATGGAATGAGATTAATATGCATACTGAACTATATAGCCTCGTTCCCAGGCTCTTGCGTGGGCAGAGTAGAGACTACTCTCCCCTGCACTAAAGCCTGGGAACGAGGCTAACTGAAATGTGGCCAAACTACTGAGCTATATGTAGCTATGGCACAATTTCTGAGGAGTCCCAGCGATCACAAAACAGTCTTTGAGTAAGAAGAGGAAAGAGAAAAGCAGGTACAAACTTGCATGGATGAGTTCAAAAAGAAACAATTACACTAGGATATAAAATGATAGTGGGTGGGCTTCATGCCAGTATGGATGATCCACCCACATCATCATCAATGTTTGTGAAGGCTGGCAAGATTGATAACAGAAGGAAGAAAGTTCAGGGATGGCAGAGGCACTGACACAGGCTGCCATTGCTATTTCCACTGCACTTTCACCACAGATCCGAAATATCATAAGTCAAGCTGCACCTTAGCTATCTTGGAAACCTGAAAGTGTGTGGTGTTCTTACTACAGAAGAATACGCTACTAGAAGGTCATAGAAAGCTGTAAAGGTGACTAGTCTAGAACATTATGCCAGTACAAAAAAGGAGTAACGTTTCTCATGCATTTACGTATGTATATTAAACAGTGTTGTAGTAGTTCATTGTAACAGCATTTTCGGGTACACACGTACGTATAATACATTCAGTGTGAAGGTGAGCATGTACATAGTTTAATATCCACTTTGGTACACATATGGAATACCCAAACTTCCTTGTGGTGTTGTGCTTATCACACATCTTATCTCATCTATCCAGACGAACATAGTTGGGTCATACATTGCCATAAAGTGAGCTCTGCACTCTGTTGTATTCTCTGCCTCGTGCATCCTATGTACTTGAGTCAAGTATGAGTCTCAGCAGGGTTAGCTGTTCATGATCACCAAGCAAAGAATGTGGTGCATGACGATGTGCTCTTGGCATTACATCACCTGTTTGCTGGAACAGATCCACATACCTAAAGACTGTGCGACAGGATACATTCAATTTCTAGGCAACGTCAGCTGGAGAAGTATGCAAATTGAGAGTTATAGCCAACAATTCACCAACGAAGATGTATGGAGTATGGGAGTGGCATGGTTGAGAAGTTCACATAATATATTTGGTTCTAACTGTATTGCTTAACTGTTATTCTAGCTGGACTGCAACTCAATTGCAGTATTACGTTAAGGGGGCGCCTTAGTAAAAACAATTTTTGCTGTAACTCAGCTACATGTATAATGCATGGCAGACACTTCAAACTGTGCATGTAACTGTACATTGCCAGGGGCTATTTGTAAATATTACGTCATCATCGTAGCCACAGGCTATAAGAATAAACAACAATTAACAGCCACATACAGTTTTCTGGCCAGGTATAACCGAGAAATGGAACAAAAGCTGCTAGAATATTGAGAAAAGAACAATATCTACAGCCTGACAAAGTGATTTTTTGGAATGAAAATGTAGATTTTTAGTAATGTTACCCAGACAGTCTATTTGCGACACTGTCATGGCAGTACTAGTGAATTGAGGCAGCTGTAACTCACAAATACGACTGAAATGGTGAAAAGGACCTTGTCAGGCTGTAGACCAATAAACATGCTTTCGAAACAATCCCAGAGCTAGTACATCTCTTTCACCTGAGTGTCCAAAAACTGGATGCCACAACAGCTGTCATTTTTACGCATTCTAGGCTGGCACGTTTCAATATTCACAGTACATTAGCGGTATATTTGGTGATCTAAGTATCAATAACCAGGGCACCACTATTCTCAACACCACTGTGTGAAACATTCATCCAGAAGGATAAAATTTCCACAAAACAAATTGGAGCCAAGCTGGATTGAACCCAGGATCTTCTGAATACTATATAGTCAGATGCTCTTACCTACTGAGCTACTGGAGCCCCCGGGCAGAGGCGTAGTAGGAACAGAACTGTGTACAGTTTCAATGACACAATGGTACTGCAGTGTTTACAGCCAGGCATGAGTACTTGCTGGCACACGTACATCATGTCAACTTACCATATTGAGATACAAATTCACAAGTTGGTCATCTTTAGGAGATCCAGGCTACAAGAGAAACAGACACTGAGAGTAATATATTATGTGACGTATGTATCAATTTGTGCAGAGCCACAGTTATGATGTTAGAGTACAATTTTCTTCCAAGGTTTGAAGATTAGTATAGATAATACATGCATTAAAGGCCAATTTGGAATACAGCAAACTACAGAGTACAGTTACAATTACGTACCCAGAGGTTTTAAAAGGCCTTCCACACCCACATTTTATCTTGCAGCTGTGGGCTGCGAGACAAAATCTGGGCGTGGAAAGCCTGGGTACGAGGCTATTAGTAAGATATTATCACTTCTGTTCAATTTTCCCTAAATTTCCCCAAAACGTATTAGCATATGGTACCTGCAGTGAGTACTACTATGGGGTGTAGGTGCCCTTAGCCTGGGGTAGCAGCCTTGGATGGTCAGAAAGCAGTTTTTCTGTGATCTAGCTAGGATCAGAGCCTTGAAGCTGTGTCTAAAAAGCTAAACAATGACCAGAATTTTAATTCAGCAATTAAACAGTTAGTTAACTATGATTCTACACACTATTATGGTATAACATGATCTGAGCTTGGTAAATCTTACCATGTGATGCAAGACACGCTTCGACACACATTGGGAGGAGGTGACACAAATGTTTACATATGTAGTAACCGGTCAATAACCTATTTTTAGTTTCAGACAGTTATTTGTACAGCAGCCACCCCTCCAATGTAGCCACTTTGACAGTTTTTGTAGTAGTATGTACACAATGTACATGTACATACCTTCATCAATAACTAGTGTAATGCAGGACATTGCGGGGCGAGCCTGGGCGAGTGACTGTGCATAATTTTAGTTTTTGCTGTGCAGAAAAGCCTTGACAAACGCTTCTGAAAGTGGGTATTAAAGATCTGGGAGAGGAGGAATGGACTGATGTATGGCAATACAGCGGCAGATTGCAAAGTCTTGCCACTTGGGAGCCTGCTACTCAAAACCACAATTGAATATTTCCTGTATGAATGACATTAGCTAGCACACATGTACTGCTATACCCAACTATTCAATTGTGGTTTTGCATAGTCAGTGTTCTTGTTGCAACACTTTTGCAACCTGCTGTACATATACAGCATAGCTCAGTTTATATAATTTTTGAATTGTTAGTTATGGACATGTGTACTGTACTGTTGTGTTAGCTCACTTGAGTTCAGCAAGAAAAGATTGAAAGATAGCTAGTCAGTAGTAGTAGTAGTAGTCTGTACAACCTACTATCATGTTAGCGCTGGCCTGGATAATATCTCGCTAGCTAGACAGTCGTGAGAGTAAAAAACAAACAAACTATGTGTATCAGTGATGCTGCAACAAAAGACTGGACTGCAGGAAGGAGAGATCTCGATTTGCAACTTATATAAGGTTCGACCATGGCTGCTGGGAGAGTGCAGAGAGGAACTCTGCTGCTTGGAAATACCGTTTGCATCACTCGATCGTGCCTTCCGTCTCCAGCGCTCTTTATTTGTCTCGTATCTTTAGAGTAAGTAATGGATATTCAGACGACAGGTATAATCGGACGTGCTAGCGCCGTACGCATAAATTACCAGAAGTGGGCAGGGCCTTCGATCGATACTACAGACCCTTCGCACTCTGAGTTCAGTTTGATGTTCCTCCGTTGCTTGGTTCTGGAGCTATAGCCTTCCAAAAGTAAGTCCGAATATATCAAAGATCGGACAATCATATGTATTGTCGGACTCCGTTCCCTGTCTCTTCTTTAAAGTAACTGTTGGTAAAACTTCTGCAGCATTGGGAAGCTGCACGACCCTGCTGCTGCACACTTTTTGTAGTTGTAACCGTCTCAAGCACTGAGGGGCGTTGCTGAGTGTGAAGCAGGGTCACTCTATCCTGATTGGACAGTAGATTTCGTATTTTTGGCGTAGGCGCCCTGAAATACCTGCTAGCACGACGATACAGCTATCGGTAGATTGTATAGGTCCTTAGCAGCACAACGGTGCAAGTCCGATGTTTATACGATGTGGCATTCCAAAGATAGAGCTGTTTTGCCTGCTTCCATCCACTTTAGTATCATGTTCAATGCTGAAGTTTGTAGACAAACAGCTCTATCTCGAGAACCATGCAACGTATAAACATCGGACTTGCACCATTATGCTGCTAAGGACCTGTACAATCCACGCATCATCGTGCTAGCAGGTATTTTAGGGCGTCTACGGCAAAGAAATACGAAATCCACTGTCCGATCATAGATAGAGTGACCCTGCTTCACACTCAGCCGCTAAACGCCCCTCAGTGCTCGAGGCAATTACAACTACGGAAAGTTGTCGTGCAGCAGCAGGGTCGTGGAGCTTCCCAATGCTGCAGAAATTTTACCGACAGTTGCCTTAAAGAAGAGACAGGGAACGGAGTCCGACAATACATACCATTGTCCGATCTTTGTGATAAATTCGGACTTACTTTTGGAAGGCTATAGCTCCAGAACCAAGTAACGGAGGAACATCAAACTTGGAACTCAGAGTGCGAAGGGTCTGTGGTATCGATCGAAGGCCCTACCCACTTCCGGTAATTTATGCGTACGGCGCTAGCGTGTCCGATTATACCTATTGTCCGAATATTCACTACTTACTCTACTTATTCATGAGTTTCACGAACTCCATTAACCTTGGAGCTGTAGTAAGTCTCTCTTGGTAAAGGGGCTTGTCCAAATCTGTGACTCTTCGCGTGTTACAAGTTTAAAGACAGCATCACTATCACTCAAAGGACGCCATTTTGATCACGTGCCATACCCCCGGGGCCCAGCGGCAGGACGTAGTACCATTATACATATATATATATATATAGACATGGGTGTACAGTCAAGTCGCTAGGTTTGGTGCTCGCTCAGGCTCGCCCCAATATTATGTAACAACTTGTGTTTTATACACCCATATATTTTATCACTACAACTGAAGCAGTATACCAACCCCACACAAAAGTTGCGGAAAGCCTGAACAGCATATACATCATGGCACATAATAATTTTTGTATCAGGCTTTCTGCGGGGCTGGAAGTCCTGGGTGCATGTACATGTACATACCCCAAAATTGAAAGAATATACATGTATTACCTTTAGAGGTCGTAGTTTCTGGCAGGCCAATAGGAGCACTTGCTTCATCTGTTTTATCCAAGCTACAGCCAGTCTCTTGTTTAAAGAAACTGACACATACCAAGTCTAAAGTGGCAAAGTGATAACAGTAATTAAAAGTTACGTACCTTATAGCCTTACAGATGCTGTATTGCTAAAGTTTTCTCAAGAGGTATAGACCCTACACCACAGAGATACCATGTAATACATATTATGTAGATAAAGTGTGCAGGGAATATAGAAAGGAATATGCTGAGGGCGTAGCCCAAAGCTTTACATGGTATTGACTATATTTCCACAAACATAATTATACGTGTTTACATAATATGTACGTAACTGTGTTATCAAACTTATTACTGTGACTGTTATTGTTCATTATCACTCTGATGTAATGTAATGTGTCAAAAAAAGACAATTGATTGTAGTCCTGTTGCATTGAGGTTCCTTGTGGAGATCCCCCTACAGAAATATGCACGTGTCTATATCACATTTGTGCTTTCTTGCTGCTCACACCACACACATACCTGCACCTTTTACCGTATGTGAATGTAGCATGAGTGCTACACACTATAATTTGGATAGCAGTGCCAGATGGGAGTTTGGTTGACACACAGAGCTAGTATATGTGCTTCGATCATGCGTGTGAGGTCGGTAATACGTATTATGCATTTTGGACACAAGAATGGCATATTCCTTCCCCTCTCTCCTTTGATTTTGATCCACAAACCATCTTCATAACTCACATCTCTACTCCCCTGGCTAACCACTCCTTACCAACAATCCTCTCTTACTCTCAGAAGGACCTAGCCTCGTTCCCAGGCTCCTGCGTGGGCGGAGTAAAGAGCCTGGTACACTACTCTCCCCTCCACTAGGGACTAGAGCCTGGGAACGAGGCTAAGAAGGACCTTGCCTGAACTTTTAGTAGCCATCTATGATTCCATGACTCCTGCCCTGCACAAATATCTAAGTGATTGTTTATAACCCTAGATACTCTAATATTTCCTCCAGTCATCATTTTAAACTTTGTTTACGTATAAATCAGTCAAAGTCAGCCAAACCTGCACAAGAGATGTGCATTTTAGTTTTCATGGATGATGGCCAAGGGACAGTCAGGCATACAGGCTAGAGATGAATGCAAATTGGAGACATGTGGTAGCATGTACTTGCCACTGAACTTGAAGCAAAGGCCAGCAGTGTAGTTACAGCAATTTGCTCAAAAACTGGGACTTATATACCCATGTCTGCATCCACAGAAGACAGTCGTCAATTGATTAACATTATTACCAAGCGCCTTAGCACAAGGCAAGTATCTCGTAGTGTAAGCTGGAATCTCAGCTAGTGTTTGTATATACATATATGTTGGTCACGTTTAGGAATGCAATCTCAATATTACGTCACGTATGATACTCCCAGAAAAATGGCGCCTCTGGCCAGAGACATGGCTGCCGGTTTCAAGTTGTGGCATGAAGAGTCAGAGATCTAAGTAAATCTACAACATATTTTCAATTACTACAGCTCCCAGCCATGTAGTGTTTGCGTGCAAGTAAAAATGAATGTGCTGCCAGACAAATAGCGCGATTGACGAATCGTGGTCGATCAACATGGCAATCAAACAAAGTGTGTCGCAAAAAACAGTTCGAAATATTCTACAGATCTTCAGTTAGGCAAGCTACAGCTGCAATCATGGATAATACAGCGCGTAGAATGCGCTCTATTATTCATAGTGCAATACAAGTGGAGTACAGCCAGCTCAGCTGCGCCTAGCGCGCCAAAAGTCACACCCACTGTGATATCACAAAACCAAAAAATTCAGCTGTACAAATGTTTTACAACATTCCAAAAAAATCTGTTGTACAATTGTACTTATGCTACAAAATTCCTACTGCGTGAGGTATTTCTATACGTACACATGTGTACTACTATAGTATTATATTCGAGGGTAACCGCACTCCTAAGTGTAAAGTTCCAGGTGAGCAGAGAGCTGGATCTCTCCATGCAAGCACTGGCTGTGCAGCTGCAGCTAGTAGCTGGCTCTAAGACCCCCCCCCCCCCCTACATGTATATTACAAACTATGCAGAACAAACTATATCCTAGGTGTAAGGGACAATTGTCCAGTAGATCTCCAGTAGGGGACTCATGCAGAATAAATCCCAGTTTGGAGTAGGCGAGGTACTTAGACTGTGGTACGTGATGAATGACAGCCGACTTGCCAAAAAGATTTTAATTGTTCACTTACACTAGCTAATAAGGGTAGCTAAAGCCATGTGGCAGCATAATATTTATTCTGAAGTATCAGCGCATTGGTGTTTATGTTGTGGATGATGGACAAACATTTGCTAACCTTTTGGATAATTATGACTCAGCTTAGTTTAGCTAGGTAGTTTGTGCCTATTTTGGCATGTAAAACATACGTATGACAGGATATGATAATATCAACCTTGATCACTTGAATACAACTAAAGTATCTAGCCTTTTACCTACGGAATTTCAAGCCCTAGTACGTAACATCAAACTTATCGAAAAAGCTAACCAAAACTAAATCTTGAATCCCAGGACCTATAGTTTAAACTCAGGAGGTATACGATACGTAGTTAGACAATTATCAGACTCTGAGCACTAGATAAGCAATATCCATGGCAAGGGACACTGGTGGGTCATTCTGAGGGGGGTTTCCTTCCTCTGGCTGCTACGTATGGACTTCCTAAAACTCTGTATCAGCTCCGGACTTGTAAACTGTCCTGTTAAAACTGAACTCCATTTTGTGATGGTATACTCTGCAATAAGACCAACAGAGACCTGTCTTGTTTAACTATATTTCCACCTTTTTCCAGTTGAAAGGTTTACTTATATTCTTTGTGCAAATCCTCATAGTTAGAAAGAAATATGTACACAAATTTAGACTGCAACTATTAACTCAGTAACTGTTTGTATTATGGTATCTTATACACCTTTCCCGCTGCTAGTGACTCATAGGCCTACGTATATGGGCCAGACATTTTTTTTGGTATGCTTGTCACTATAATAAAATAACTATCTATCTATCTATAACAATACCCATGACTTTTCATGTAGCTATATAATATATTTATTTAGCTACACTTACATGGATGTTATCTTCGAAGTTGTAGCGCATGGAGAGTCAGAGATGCGGACAAGTCTACCACCGATTCATATAGTTTTACCAAGGAAGACTTTTACTACAGCTCCCAGGTTAGTCCTGCCTAGTACAGCATAATTACAACAATGTATGCAGTTCTTCTCGGTTGCATAATTATCTCTGCGAGGCATATTATGCGTATCCCTAGTTAATCAGTTACTAGAGGAGGTTGAGGAAGCTGGGATTTGTATAGCTATGATGTTAAGTTTGGGGACCAGCCAGGATGAACTACGTACCATCCCAATAGTGGAGAAAAGCCACTATGCACATAATGTCATGCAATACGCAGGTCCATACGTGTACACACTAGCAGTTGCTCAAGGCTTTGTCAACATTACCTTGACTTCTGTTGATTCCATACTGGCCAGTGCAGCTCGACAGAATGAATTAAATCTCTGAAAGGTGAAATAATATATATGTTGTCAGTGTTAGAATAAACAAGTAGTTATCAGATACAGAGGTATTGGACATCAAACACAGACATAATCAATCCAATAATAAATGATGGGCTGTCTTTCAAAAATGTACATGTACAATGTAATAGTTTTATCCTTATTTGCAGCCATCCAAACTTTAGGCCATGTCAGCCATCCTTGCTTGCCTTTATAGTTAAATGACACTATTGTACAAAAAAATCACTCCTGTTGCAAATGAAATTACATGATACACTGAAAGTAAAAAATATGGAATATATGTACACCCAATGAGAAGAGAAGAAAATACAACCAGTATCACAGAAACTTTGCACTCAGATTCTAACTCACATTAGGAAATCTGCTACAATGATGTCCTGGGTACATGTGTGACAAAAAAATAGGAACCATGCAAATACATAACATTGTATGTAATCATCTTACCTCACTGTCTTTTTTGGAATGAAACACAAAGAGCATCTTCTGACAGGCAAAAAATAATTCAGTTGCTGCAGGATAATATACATGTATCCACTAATATAAACCAACAACATGCAAATACGTACAACCATATTAAGCACAGCATATACGTACAAGAGTGCTCATTGTATTCCACAAACTCTGCTCTTAATCAAAGTTAGTGGCTGGTGTTTCAAGTAAGAACCATGAATACATACTCTGTCAGGTAACAGTAGCGGTTTTCTTCCTTATGGATAAATCCCACTGAGGACAACATACAATACAGGCATGGATAATTAGTGTCCCTGATCTAGTGGATATTCTATGAGTGCATGCAGATACAAGGCTAAAAACAAAATTTAGACATGTTATAACTATTGAAAACTATTATATCAGTGCACTTTATACGATTGCAACTTATTTAAAAGGTGATTGTATAGAGAAATTTATATCCGAACCTCAATACACAATTTTTAAAACTGCTTTATACATAGTTGCTATAGTATGAAAAGAGAACGCCTATTTATAATATCCCTTGACATATTGAATACACAATATGCATGCACCAGTAGCAGATACTAGGGCTTCTCCTGCACTGGCCGGAAATGAGATTATCGATGGAATATACATACCTGACTTGGGTGACTTCCCAGTATCACTGAAGCATTGATCAACTTCATATCGTAGCTGCTTGAACACCATCCGTCTCGCCATACAATTGCCAATCCATTTCTAATACAAAAATACCCAACAATAAACCATACACGTGCACTATTAGGTACATGCAGCTTGTACAGTGCAAGAGAGCAATTTTCTAATTTTGAAAGAGTTCAAACCTAAGAAATGAGCTTTGGAACACATATTCTATAATCATTAATCATTAATTATGGGATGTCGGCTTTGCCCATTGCTGCTCTATGGCTCTATTAGAGTAAAGCAACTCAAGCAATATGTTAGGGATAGAAATTGCCCATGATTGCCCTGTGCTCATTGATAGTACTGTAATCAGTATGTTATCACTGGTTATCAGCATGTTATTTGGTCAAAGTATGAAGTCTAATTGAACTTCATTTTGCCTGAGATAAGTGGCAAAATATATTAGGCATTTGTTACCATCCAATCTTGGCCAGCTAATTACAATCAAGTGTTAAAGTTTTATTAGTAATAAAATATTGTCAATTTTCAAAAGCTGCACAGCATACGTATGTATGTAGGACTCCCACACGGCAATTAACCATTCCGTTCTTTCGCAACTCCAGTTGACTTTCTCTCTCCTTTAGCAATTCCCAGTTGGATCCCAGATTTTTCTGAGATTTTTTGCAGCATTTATCGGTGCCTACAGTAACTAATATCCATGTGATTTAATACTACATTTGCCAGTTAGACTAATTCCGTGTGCTTGGAGTACGTACAGTTTCAATTGGGTAGCTTTGTCATTGTGATCATTCCTAATTCAGTCAGCTAAACCTCGGAGAGACAGAATCAGCTGGAGTTGGCTGAAGCCTACTATGGGTCATCCAGCAGCTTAGTGGTATGAGAGCCTGACTAATATTCAGGAGGTCTTGGGTTTGATTCCCAACTGGATTCCAGATTTTTTTCTCTTTTCCCAATTGATATATTTGGGCATGATGACACGCTTAATACCCCAATAATTAAAAACAAGAGTGATATTTCATATCTAAAAACCAGCCGTTTTTTTTCTTCCATAAATCATTCAACTGAAGGTTGTGCCACGCTCAGCAACAGGTCAGTCTAAGCTAAATGCAGCTATAGAATAGATCAGCTTGGCTAGACAATCTCACCATTAGTCTCACGAGCCAGCCCACTTCCTTCCACAGCACAGGAAGTGGGCTGGCTCGCGAGACTATCTCATCATGTATGTCTTCCAGCAAAAGTGCTGACACAGCAATTTTGTAGTGCGCTTCCAGTTTATAAATAGCGATCAGAACGTACCAAAACAGAATTATCACCGTTAATTCCACTCTTTGCTGTCTAGGCAACACAAAACTAACCTACGTAGCTTGACGTACCTTGGCCTATTGAGCCTATAAACTTCCAGTAGCTTCCACTGCACTCGTGGCTAGTGGCATCGAAGCGCGCGCCCGGCTGGTAAAAAAACGGCTATCTTCCTCTGGAGTACTATACATACAAGTAATTGCTGAAACTCAAGTACAGCTTGAATATATACATAGGCACACACATTAACTAATGATCGATACAGTCAATTGAGTAATAAGAGTATACTTAAAAACTACAATACCGGGCTGGCCAGAATAGGTTTGGTGGGTGTAATGGTTTTGAACTTCATAGTTATTATACAAATTTCCAGCTTTCTTCAGCTGGAATGTACACAGCAAGAAAGATTACACACTTGCAGGTGACATATACGTACAGGTTAAATTGTTTTACGACAGAGAAAAAGTATGTACAGGTACAGTAGTAATGCTGAAATTGAATATGTACCAGGACTACAAAAGGTGTGGTCGGCAGTCATCTTGAATGCAGATGGCCTCATGGACCCTGCACTCGACCTCCATGTCCAATACTCGGGCAAGCCGCTGATGTATGGGAAGCACAACAGTGAGGTCTTTCTATACATTCTCCTCAGCTCAGTGGGGGGTGGGTGGGGGGGGGGGGAGAGGGGGTAATATTGTCTCTTACTTCCTCTTCTAACAATGAGTCCACAACTGCCTTAGGGTATCCTAAACGTGCTATGAAGGTAGAAGATGTCAGCTTGTTTGGACTGGCTGTTACAGATCTGGAGGGCTCTGTAATGGTGACCATACCTATTAGAACTATGGGGTGTTGCTAGGACCTGTAATTCAAATAGTGATCTATGAGTAAATGCATTGAGAAAGTCTGCAAGCCCATCAATACGAAGACAGTCATCATATCCGCTACAACATTGAGAAGGTTCTTAACGCACACCTGGTATAACAACATGATTCCTGATACATGTAATTGGGGAAGAGGTGTCCCATGCCAAGATTGCAGTAAGAAGGTGAGACAGAACCCTATGAAGGAGTACAAACAGGCTGCGTACACTGTAGCTTTTGTGTACATGTACACAGATGAACTGAAATCGAATTCATCTCTCTTGAGTAGGACATCAAGGAAGGAAATCTGACCATCCAATTCCTCCTCCATCATAAAAACATTGAGTGAACACATTGAAATAATCGACTGATCCTGCCCCATGACTACAAAGGAAGGCTAGTATACTGTTACTAACAGATGAATATGTGGAATGCTACAAACTACTGCTTACCACTGTGTAAAAGATGAACATTCTGCTCAGAGGAACTCCATGGAGATACTATATTCAATCACTCTAGCTATAGACCTGGTTGCTGGTCTCTCTGCCAATGATCAATCAGCTGCTGAATGTCGCTGCCTCCATCTTCTCTTCACTAATAAAAATTGAGTTGGAATCCCAGCAAGCTAAATTTCGGTGATAGCAAGACTTCTTTAGTGAGATCTTGTCTAATTTCTGCCACTGAGGACTGCTCAGACCCAATGTCAACTCCACTGGAAAAAAAGCTATGCTTTGATAAGCTGATCTCTGCTCCTGAAAGGATGCCCTAGCACAGCACCCAGTTTCAGGGCCAACTCCACTCCTCCATTGGTGCTTCCTATCACATCAACCCCTGTTGGTAATCAATAGTTTCACTTTCTAAATACACCTTACTTGAGGCTTCAATTGGGCGGGCAGGCACATGGCACCTACCAAGTACCGTAGCTACATGTAAGATAGTATCTTCGTCCTCTCCATATAGTATATTCGTCCTCTCCACTAGCTGTTTACATCTTGCTCTCAAGAGCTATGAATGTGCACGTGAGCATGCGGCAAATGTTAATCAATGTTTGGAACATAAACCCACATGCAGCATGCTGGAGTGGTACAGAGAAATGGTCCGCCAAACAGCATACAGTACTTGAGTGTGCGGGTACCTGAGACCCACCTAGCCAGGGGCCTTATAGAGAATTTTCACGTGACCTCACATCCTGCATTACAACCGTGTCACTTTCTGGATATGCAAATTTTTTGCGGATTGGTCATGCTGAAACATTTCGCGGAAATAAATTTCGCAGACCAAGGATTCTGATAGCCACGCCCATTTTGAGAGATCGCTTCTCGTAGTAGCGGATAGTTGCAGCTAGTCTTGTACCCATACAGCAGTCGTTCATGCCTGGGCACAAGACTAAATTGCAGCTACGCCATGCATGCTCTGCTGCTCGCTTTCCTATTTCTATTCCGGTGTGAACTTCGCATACCAACCTCTTTTCGGCGTTTGCTGGAAGCTGAAGCACGCGTCTTACCTCCCCGTTAGCAGACGCGATAGTACTGCTTTAGAGAGCGAATCCCGAGGATCCAGTAGCTTTGTGTCAGTCGGTTTGTAGAGATTAACTTGAGCCATCACGAATCATAAAGCGATGCGCAAAGCATTTCGCGAGCTTAATTTTCGCGGTGCGAGATAAATTGGCGCTATACGGTAAAGGCAATGAAATGGAAGCCGGAATAGTACGTTATACAGTGATCTTAGAATCAACAACTGCTTGTAACTTACTCGTTCAGTGTCTCAATCGTTGCTGTGAATCAGTTTTCAGCCAGGATAAATTGAGTGAATCTAATATCGGCTGTACTGTGAGTATGAGAGCTACTTCCTGTCCTTAAACGCACCATGCTGCTATTTGTTGCCCACAAAGATGGTGCCCTAGCAACAGTTGCTAGATGCGGATGACGTAAGGTGATGCCAATCAAAACTCTCTATTACTCGCAGTGGAGCAGCCAAAGGCCACTCCACAGAGAGTACTATGTTGGATGGTGTAATGTATGTAGTACGTGGCAGCATATGGTAATAATGTTGAGAGTGACAGATAAACATAACTGTTCTTTTTTACCCACTTGTCAGCTCACTGACTACAACACTGTTATACCAGGCTTGATTCCAGGCCTTGAAAAGTGTATTTTTTCTTTGCAGAGAGTCGAGTCCTTTCTTCAATACTCTCTTTATGAATAGTTTTTTTGCTATCAAGAGACTGGCCACGAGCAATTGGGAGTACTATTTTTTACGTTGTGATCTAACATTATATGAGTGCTTCTTGGGCTCTATATAGAATAGCTACATGGACTTGCCTCTCAGTAAGCCAGCACTGAACAGCTCAGGTAAGGATATTGGATTTAGGGTTGGTTAGGACATAGATAGCACAGAAGTAGTAGGCCCTGCTACATGTATCTAAGGGGTAAGACTAGAGGCATTAGGTACATACGTAGCTACATAGCTATCACTCTGGTGTAGCTAGTCATGGGTGTATAGCTATTGAATCTTATTTAAGGCTGCGCAGCATTATGAGCAGGATTACATAGGTGTGAAGATTAAGTGGTATCTGCTAATACTACCATATGAACACTCCACGTACTGCAAATTTTAATGACCCCCCTCTTCAAAAAAAAGTTAAAAAGGAATTACAGTAGAGTAGCTAATCTTTTTTTTTTTACAAAAAGGCCAATCCATAGGCCAATCTTGTGTGTGCTTGTCTGTCTTAGCAGCAATATATAGCGAGGTCAGTATTGCTGCAGCAGTGGAGAAATTAGTTTTGTAACTATATGTATGCAGGATGAATGAAGTGTGAGTATACATGTACATGTAGCTACAAAGTTATTTCTGCTGCACCGGTAGTGTAGAATTAGGATGTAGCTATAGCTATAGGGTCACATACGGACACTCCGCCACAAGTTTGTAGATTTCTTAGATTATCTTCATCCTACAGACATATAGCTTTTACACTCTCACACATACATACGTACATCTCACTATGATACCCATCTTATCTAGCCACACCCATCATACCACCACCATCTAACTCAGTGCCCCCACCTCATTGCCTCCTGCACACAAAACAACATGAATAATGTATCACTAATCAGCATTCAGCAATTATAGGGGGTACCCTGTCCCAACAAAGCACCCTAGCAGCGATGGAGATGGTATGCCCACTCTTTCTCCAATAATCATAGATAGTAGAGTAGAAGGAAACTCTACTCTACTATCTATGAAATAATAAACACTATAGAGAATACAAGAGTGCTTTTAAAAAACTGGCACAGGATGTACACATCACGATCTAACATTCTGTCATTTGTAACAACCATAAGACCTGGTTAGAAAAATGTCAAAAGATATAGGGATGGGAGTCTGTAAAGGTACTGTGGTATTGTTCGTTCCTACCTTGTTTGGTTGCTTTTTGGGGATTCCATCCCTATATGTCTTTTCAAAATGTTTTTTTTGTGACTAAACACTATAGAGATGATCAGTTGCATGACACCACACATCAAATCATCCTATGGATTGGACCTCCTATGTTATCCATAGCTACTCTCACTGAAGCAATTGTGTTCACCCAAAGAGAACACTCATGCAGCATATACCGCATAGTGGGAAATTTTTGCAGGTGCAAATTTTCATCTGCAAAAATGCCAAAATGCCTTTAGAAGAAAATTTAATTTTGCGTCAACACAAGCCCTTGATCGACCACACTCCTTAGCTACCATTGTTGCATGTCTATGTCTAAGTCTACTATGCATGCTTACAAAGGCATTCGAACCGCTGTACTTACCGCAGAGCAGCCATGTCAGAGGCGCGGACCCTTCGCTGTATGTGCCTGTGCTGTGCGATCACTGCATACCCATTGCTTTGATGCAAACTGTGAACTACCGAATGTCGGTTCCTCTCAACTTAGGGAGCGCTCTTCACTGCATCCTTTGGTCAGCCACGGGCTAATAGAAGTACGTAGATCATAGTTCTGTGGCATTCGGAAGAGCATATTTACCAGGCTGTAACCTTCTCCGAGATTTTCCGGTGATGATCGCGTACTCAATACATGTGTATTTCACAAGTTTTTATTTACCAGGCCCACGAAAAATGCAAAATTTTGCACTATGCGGAAATTTTCTGCTATACTGGAATAGTAGCAGGGGAGTTTTGGGGGGCACATGCAGCCCCCCCTTCTTAAAATATATATACACTCAGTTTGCTAAGTGTAAAAGAAAAAGGGGGCATATATACACTGCCAAGTGTAAAGATTTAAGGGGGACGTAAAGTAATTTAATTACCGAGTGACTTAGCGTGAGGCAAGTAATCTCGCAGTGTGGGGAACGAATTTGAGCCAGTGTATGTACATATATATCTATATCTGTAATGCTTTCAGCCCCTGGTGGGAGCACGTGTTCAAAATGGCACCTCTGGCAGTTAGGATGCCATCTTCAAACTTGTGACGCACGAAGAGTCAGATATCTGGACAAGGCTACCACACAACTTTACCAGGAGCCCATGAGCGCCGC
Source organism: Phakellia ventilabrum (assembly GCA_963921505.1). NCBI lineage: Eukaryota > Metazoa > Porifera > Demospongiae > Axinellida > Axinellidae > Phakellia > Phakellia ventilabrum. The sequence goes on from OY997390.1 coordinate 2,897,928, forward strand.
TGCGCGGCACTCATCCTGGGAAGGCTTACTACAGCTGCCAGGGTAGTAGAGTTTGCGTAGCCTCTGTTTAAGTAGAGATACGAATGCCTAGTAACTGATGGTATATGATCGAGCGATGCGCATATGCATGTGTTTCGAGCAGCATAGCTCGACTCTCCACTCTCCCGTAGCAGCCATTGAAAACGTATTGCAAGCAGAGACTGCAATCTGCCAACAAAGAAAGAAAATCTGGTCGGAGAGGATCCCCATGTGATTCTTGGATGAAAACTAACAAAAAACATGTCAGGCTTCTCTACTGTGTACCCTAGCTCTGTATAAGTAACCCTGCCCAAGTCATGATTCAATTGCATCCGCTTCTACTCACACACTATACTTTACACTTGGCAGTGTCGATAAATATGGGCTTACCTAATTTCCGGGACGGGACAGGACGTATCCGGAAAATACGCGTACCTAATTTCCGGGACGGCGGGACGGTCACAGAAATTCTAACTTGCCTAAAGTCCGGGATCACGGAAAATTTAACTTGCCTAAAGTCCGGGATCACAAGTTCTTACTCTGTATATTGCGGCATAACATGGTAGTTCTGGACCTGCATGCACTTTTCATACCGCTATTGCGTGGAGGGGCGGGGCTATAGAAATTGGGGGTGGAGCTGCTCTGAGCAAAGGAAGACGATCCTCTAGATGTATTCATCTATTCATTATTCATCTAAGGAGAAAGCTGGTTTTAAAGGTAAAAGACTGTTTTAAGTATAAGTATTAATATTCAGGACAGGCAATATGATGCAAATAAAAGCTAGTCATTATTCCTAGCCCAGAATCAAGCCTTGTATCTTGGAGGCAAGAATAATGCACAAGACTTACTATGATTGTACCCCTATGCTCGTATCAATTCATAAACTTAAACTTCCAGCTTGTACATAAAATACGCATGCAGCTGTTCGTATGTCTTGTAATAGTATAATACATAACATAATCAGTATCGGCACACGTGAAAAGCAATTGGTGCTGCGGAACGGAAGGGGACTGGCTCGCTACTAGCATGCATGCATGCATGGACGGTCATGCTTTCCCTCTAGATTCATCCTGCGTAGCTACAGACTGACTAACCTTGTCTTCGTGATGTTATCCCGGACTTTAGGCAAGTTAGAATTTCCGTGACCGTCCCGGAAATTATTTTCCGGGTATGTCCCGTCCCGTCCTGTCCCGGAAATTAGGTATGCCCATAAATATAAATAAGTAATAAACAAGGACAATGGTCACACTGGAGTACACACCAGATCGGCCTCTCTATAGCTATGTCTGCACGTACTCACACCTGAGCAATGCAAGGGTGTGAGTACACGTGCTGACATGGGTAGGTTGGTCTGCAAGCTGATCTGGTGTGTACTCCAGTGTAACCATATTGTTCATATCCTAATCAGTGTGTGTCAACACTATCACTTCAAGCTAACCTGAATCCTTGTTGCAGCCACAGTTCTGCTGGTATCTCCAAGCCTGCTTTCCCTTATTTCCCTAGCTTTTCTGAGGAAATCCTCTCTGGTAGCGGTGGGTTTTGAGGGCTTGGAGGGGAACATGATCGCCAGCACCTACTGGTGCCTATCTGTGTCGAAGTGCATGTAAACATCCGGGATTACAGGCACGCCCATTCAGCTCCGACACTAATAAGTCTCAGCTGTAACTCAGCGATTGGCATGAGTAAGATACCGAAACCACCCCGTTTTGAAGGGAATCTGCAGCCAGGACCAACATGGTGAGTTAACGACCGAGGTTTGCAACAGCTTGTACTGCAAACTGCAGCTACAAATAATTGTTGTCCAATGAGTGATTACCCCCTTGGTACTGTACAGTACTACATGTACGTCATTTAATATAATATATAGTAAATATATTTTACAAAAAAGATTACTAAAAAGTAACAAACAAGGACAATGGTCACATGGGAGCACACACCAGATCGGCCTACGGACCGGCCTCCCCATGTCAGCACTTGTGCTCACACCCTCGCATTGCTCAGGTGTGAGTACGTACTGACATGGGATGGGGAGGCCGGTCCGTAGGTCGATCTGGTGTGTGACCATTGTCCTTGTTTGTTACTTTTTAGTAATCTTTTTTGTAAAATATATATATATTTTTAAAGGAGGGGGGGGGCTGTGCCCCCCCTAACCCCCCTGCTGCTCTGTTCGGGTCACTTTTTCATAACTTGGGTCAGTTAATATGGAAAAAGAGCAGTGCGCCTTACACTGGTTCTGTGAGCATATAGCTAGCTAGATTAGTTTCAAGTGGGTCTGGTTGATTGCAGTATTTCACTGGGGCTAGGTAAGTTGTGAGTCACAGAGAGGTGTACGTGTGAGTATACAGTAGTTTGGCTTTAATTCTGTAAGTTGAAGATGATCTAAGAGATCCAAAAACTCACAGTGGAGCGTCCGTGTATGAGTAGCTAATAGGATGTGTGATGAGTATACATGTAGAGTGTGTAGTTTTAGTGAGGTGAAATTGTCTGCCATGTAACGAGCGTTTGATGCCCCTGTCCTATAGCTAACACCTTAGATATAGCTACAGGTCACAAAAAATTCGAAAGAATAGCTATAGGGACTGTCGACCCCCCCCAAAAACACAACAACAATGGTCACACTGGAGCGCACATCAGATCGACCTATGGACCAGCCTCCCCATGTCAGCATGTACTCACATCCAAACAACATAAGGCTGTAAGCACATGCACATTACTCTTTAGTAACTAGCTAATGCCTATAAATAGCTACTTGTGGAAGTTAGTGAGACATCACTGTGGCTGAACACCTAACCCTACCTCTGACATGCAGGTGCCCTTGTCTGTGTATCACAGTGAGGTGAATTATGTGAATGCAGTAGCTCTATAGCTACAACACTGCCGGTGCATGGCTAGCTATAATAACCATGCCTAATGCCTCTAGCTAGCATTAGTCTATCTCACTAACCCATTAGAAAGTAGTAGAGTACAGTAGTAGTTGCATGTACTAGTACTATCTACAGCTACCAGCTTACCTGAACTCTTCGGTGCAAGCTGACTGAGAGGCAACTGCATGTACCTATTCTATATAGAGCCCAACAAGCACACAGAACAACTGCTAGCTACTTCATCATGAGCGACGTGGCCAGTCTTTTAATATAAAAAATAACTATTTTATAATGGGAATATAAATGACTAAGTATATGAAGAGAAAGTTCAAACTCACTGCAGAGAAAAAATTAAAACTGAAAAAAAAAAAAAAGGCGTCAAGACTTGGATTCGAACCTGGCATGTCAGGCACAGTAGCTGGTGAGCTATCCACTAAACCAATGGCCACTGCTGTAGAAATAACCACTTATATGTGTCTATCACTCTCAGCGTCATTGCCTGCTAACTGTATTCATTGAAAAGTGGGAACACGGTCGTACAACCTAACATAGTACTCTTCGCGGAGCGGCCGCTCCGCTGCGAGTAAAAAGCCTAAGGGCCGTATATATGCCTGCATGAACCCGATGAGGCGTTTCAGATTGATTTCGGCCATGCCGATTTTATGTTGCTCAGGTCTGACAGGCATGCATGTGTCATTCTACTGCAAATGTAGCTATCCACATAATTACGAAGTGGCTAGTGGATGGAATCTGGACTGTACCCGTTATACATTTCCATCATACGTGAATCTTGCATGCACATACACTCTGATCTCACACAAGATCAACATGTATTATATGTGACAGTCCCGTGTAGAAATCAAATATTATTCCGTTGCAAGTTTTGATCACGTTACTGCGTTCAAAGCGCTTTATCTCTGAACTTTCGTTGGAGGTGGAGCTCATGTATGCAGAATATACATGAGATATTGATGCGTGTACACGGCGTGTATGAGCCCCGCCCTTAACGAAAGTTCAAAGATACAATACTTTGAACACAGTGACGCGATCAAAATATGCAATGGAATAATATTCGATTTCTACATGGGACTGTCACATATACCTTGGCTCAAAGTGGCAATGGAGTTACGGAATTTTTTTTTTTTACAAATTATGATATCATTTCTTGTGTATATGAACTTATCAATACCAGGAAGAAGGACGCAACTTCAACTTGCGAGTGCCATCCAAATCTGTATTTGAATTTGATAACTTTCTTTGTTTGGAAACCGTATGTTAATTTATATGTAAACTTGATGACAGAAAACTGCACATAGTCATTTGTATATAATTGTGAGACACGGCGCTACCTACCGTTCTTTTGATAGAGTCGACATGATGAAGCGTAGTCAAGAGAGTGAGGGGCCTAGCGAATTTCCTCAAGCAAAGAGAGTTTAGTTTGGGAGGGGAGTGAAAAGAAAGCTGTGACATGAAAGGCAATTTGAAAGAGTGGAACTACGTAACAAGTCTGTATTTGGATGGCACCAGTTGCAAGCTCCTTCGCTGGCTTATACGCTCCTGTTAATATTGTTTGGTAAACATAAACAGCCCGAGAAGCGGGAAGTAAAATAGCCTGTGGCAGGATTACATCATTCCCATTTCAGTTGGTTAACAGATTGATGAATCTGAGCAGAAGAATGTTTTGAGATTCCATCCCTACGTTTTCATTTTTTTTGTGACTTCATATGTATAGACTCAACTTCATTTAAAGAACTTTGACCCAAGAAGCCACCAGAGGCAACCTCAGAATGTGATGTTTAAATTTTCCTTGGGGGGGGGGGGGGTGCCCCGAGTTTCCCCTAGATGGGCATGCTACACATACCAACTATTAACACTCTGACTGATAGAATTTTTCTGGGAAGAAATACTGTGTTGTGGTCATAATTACTTTTTTGACCAGCATGTAATCCTAAGATTGCTTATATTTGCATGTTTGTCTGCATGTAATGGTTTGTTTCTGCAGTTATCACTTACGTATGTACATTTTCAAAAAAAATAGGTCGTGCACTACTATGTATGTACATAACTGTAGTTTGCTAGCACAATGTTAGCTACTGGAAGTTTACCAGCCAAGCTACCTTAATTTTATGTTGTAAAAGCTTTGAAAATGTCATAGAAGACCAAAACCTAGGAAGCAGCTAAGAGTTTGTGAAGTTAAATTGTGCAGTGTTGTACATTAGACTTGAGATAGAATTGTGTTTCATACTCAATGTGCTATTCTTACAGGCAAAGATGAAGGGGGGTACTTAAGATCAAATTCACTCCATGTTTACAATGTACTTACACTCATGCATTCCTTACACAGTGCATAAATGCACACAGTGCTGCTGCATAAAGATAACCACAGATCTAGAGTTGTGCCTGGGACCGGGGGGCGTGAACGTCTGAAGAACAAACCGCTGTAGTCCTGGAGCTTTTTGCAATGCTGAAAAGCTTTCTATGGTAGCTACAACTTTGTGTGGAGCTACTCATTAAACAGTCCCACTCAGCTAAAAAAAAATTAGGATGGCCAGGCAGGTTTGCTGCATGTGGGAAGAGCAGATTCAGTAATCAAGCTAGCTAGCTAAGTGAAGTCCAAATAATGTATTTTAAGGATGACTGGTATATTATCCTTACAGTCCTGTAACTTCTGAGCTGATGTGTTGCGAGTTCAACCAAAATGGAGAGTTACTGGCAGTTGGAACTGGTGATGGAGCAGTCGCTGTAAGTATTACTAGCAAACCACATGTTTAAGACTGGTCATGTGAAGAATGCATTTTATTTTCAAAATTCATCCTATTTTTCTTACGCATATAGAGAACAATAAAATTTTGGATTCTAGGTTCTAGGATCTCTAAAATGCTCTAGGGTATCTACGTATACATACTGTATATCTCCTGCATGTTACTATTGAGTGTGACCACACTGCCAATTGCCATGGGTATGGGTGACAATGTAGGTGAAGTGTACCAGAAATTTTAATTGTTGTATTGGGTGGAGCATGAAGTTATTACCTACATGTACACTGTGCACATAAAATGCTTCAGGAGCTATGGTGCTTAATTAGTACAGAGGTCGGTCTTCTGAAGATATGTTCTCTTTTACATGTACATATTTAAGAATCATGCAGCTACATCTATCTGTATCGGTGAATGGAGAAGCAGGCTAGGCTGCTTCAAATTGCTCAACTCCCTCGATTGTATTGCCTGTTTTGCGACAAGTGAATAATTAATACAGGACTGGATATGACATTTATGCACTGATAGTATTGTGGTGTTGTTCCTACCTTGTTTAGTTGCATCCCTATATATTCTTTCATTTAAAAATAGTGTGCAATATATAAGTAGTTATATGTCCATAGCTTATAATTATTATTCTACACTACATTATGTCACTGTGGAATTTTACTACAGAACACGCAGTGTATAAATGCCATATCCATACATGCATTAGGCCAGCTGGAATTGTGGCATGCGCATACTTTTATTGATCTCACGGCCACTGTGCATGCATGAGGTATACTCGAGGATCGCTAGCCAGGTCGACGAGTGCAGCAGTGCAGTGTAGCCTAGAGCAACCATACGCCAGTTTTTACCGGTAGATCGTTTAACAGCTGTTGTAAGAAAGCATGGTAAGCTACCGCTCTTAGCCTGTAACTAGTTTTGATACGTTTTTGTGTGTCTGTGCCTGTGGCCACGCTGCCAACCTTCCGTTTTTGCGTCTTGAAGAGTGTAAATTGCATGACACTCTAAGCTACTAGCAGTCGCCCATTATGGCTGCAATTGCTAAGAGTTTGAAACTGGGCATGACACAGGCTGGCTCGAGGTTCTCAAAATTCAAAAAAAATCTGATTCAACTCGCATAGCCATTGTGAGGTTTTTTACAACAGAAATATCCATACAATGCTCTGTGACATGTTGTAGTATGGAATAAACATTATGTCATGGCTTGGTCGGTGGATACGGGATTTATCCAATCCTCGGTCTCAGATCTCGGCGTGATAGCCTCACTTCTTGACCTTCAACCTCGGTTTAGATAAATTCCGTATCCACCTCCCAGCCATGACATGATATATAGAATAACTCAGTTACAAGTCCAATGTTCAGGTACAGTTTGTATACACTAAAAATGTAACCATAATTACACTGTTCATTAAGTTCACACTGTATCATTTTAGAATCTTACGACTCTGGCCGATCACATACACAGTATGTGTGTACAAACAGGTTCTGAAGCTTCTTTCTGCAAACTACCCACTTAGTTTGAATGCTCTCTTCTCTCCTCTTCCCATCAATCACTGGCTGTATATAAATCAAGTTTATTTTACTCCAAGCAAGAAGATTAATAAAGGACTGACCTTCATAGTACAGAATACCATCTTGGATGGTGAATGACTTGGCTTTATGCCTGATGGCTCTTTTCATTGCTTTCTTGTAACAACCCTTTTGATGATAGGTGACAATTTCTCTATCACTGAACCTTACTCAGACTGATAGAGAATCAATGATCACTCAATCACTGTCATACACCAATTGCTCATTTTCGCGTGCAAACACAATCGGCGGAAGCAGATGCAAACTGCTTGTCCAGTCGGATGGAAACTGCTAGCAGATTATGTCTGGACGGACACTATCTGCTAGCAGATTTTGTCTCTTGGACACTGTTTGCGCCAGACCCAATCTGCGATGACGCCAGTCCAAACTCAAGCGACCCCTGAACCTCCTGTACCATTTCTGTGCTGAAGCTATAGTAGAGGCCTGGGATCAACACTTATACCGGTGAATTTTTAGTTTATAATTATGCCAATGATGCATTAATGCATTGTGGGTGTGCAAAGTGTTTAGGTTGCTTTATGTTCCCACATCTGTCTGTGTGTTGTCTGTTCGTTCACACTAATCACTTGCGCAATATGTCATTGCATTACAATGTTACTGTAGCCATGAGCACAGCAAAAGCTACTGGAATCGTACGGGCCAGACTAGCTAATCTAGCTTAGTTTTCTGTTGTCTTTAGATGGTAGGTAGTGATGACAATCCTGTTTTAGTAAATTATAGCTCTCAACTGGAAGCATACTAAGTATGAAATTGCTGAGTCACTACATTTGCTGTAAGGTGAGACTAATCTTGTAGATGAGACAGTCTAAGCTTACCCTGACCCATTGCCAAACATATGTAAATCGAATTATAGCAAACTATGCACTATGCCCGGCTGGTTTTTAGATATGAAATATCAATCTTATTCTATTAGGTATTTCAGCCAACAACTGGAGCTATGTTCTACCAGCTGTATGATCCCAAAATTGAGCGTCTGCCAATAACTGCTGTCCGTTTCATGAAGAGCACCAGTGCAGATCCACAAAATATTCTTCTTGTTGCCTGTAAGTTCTGTACTACACATATAACGCACATGTTACAAGCAAAATGTGCCAGTTGAGTAAAATATGTATGTTTCATTCATGTTCAATACATGAAGGAAAAAACTGGAGAGCCTGCTAATGCACCGCTGTTTCTGCCTAATTAGGTCTTGTCAGTGTGGTATAGCACTTGGAGTGTACCAGCAACTCCTAGCTGACCAGCATCTAACCACATGTTAGTGGATGAAGCAAGGCTATTACATGCATGTCGTAAAGTTATAACATACATGTTTTAAGCTTGCAGTAATCCAACATGCCTGTTACAAGCACGCAACATACCTATTTCAAGATAGCTGTACCAGGGTCTTAGGAAATGTTGACATTTAGTTGCTCCAGCCAGAATGGATGCACTCTAGCAATAATTTATCATCTAGCTTACATAAGTCACTCTTGCCTGTTTTTGTACATTCATACAGTAACTTACTACATGAGGGATTGTAGGTAATCACATGGATTTGAGTGTGATTTGGGAATAATTGCATGAGCAATAGGTAAAGTAATTGCACAAGCAAAGTGAGTGCAATTTTGCCTATTGCAAATGCCAAATGGCATGAGAATCCATGTTAATCACTCATCAATACAGTTCCTATAGTTACAGCCTTTGTTGAACTAAAAAAGGTCTGCATTGTTAGCAGATGCCATTTAGATACTGCCGCTCATTGCAACATGGTGTGGATTGTTTGCGAGGATATGGGGTGATTAGTATTGAGTCTACATTCATGTTACTACAAAAGTTATAGTGTAAGGTTGTGTTACGAAGTGCTCCAATCATTTATTGGCTGTGGATGTGGGTGTGGCATGTAGGGGGGTTGTGGTGTATGTGTGGTTGGCAAAATGACAAAAGATGTAGAGACGGCAATCCGTAAAAGTATTGTGGTGTTGTTTCTATCTTGTTTGGTTGCTTTTTTGAGATTCCATCCCTACATGGTCCCTCATTTTTTTTAATGTTTTTTTTGTAACTTAGATAATATAAACAGTGAGTTTCTGCGACTCCCAGAATCGCCGTGGAATCAAGGTGACATTATACAGCCAGATCCAATAACTCAACGTTAAATGCTACTGAATTTAGCCCCTGTTCGCAGCAAGCCAGAGCCACAAAAACGACCCATCGTGTAGCTAGAGCCGCCATTGCATGAAAAATGCTCATTACCATGCCTACCAGAAATATAACCGGAAGCCTCCTAAATACGGACGCCTTGATATAACGGACAGTTGAGTGGGTCCCATTGGTGTCCGCATTAGAGTGTACATATTACAGGAGGTTGACCAATTGGATGCCTGTCCACTACAGGATGAGTACTAGAACGATACAAACTCAGTGTAGAATACTATTTACCTACCTCAAACGTTTCTGCTCCCACACATTCCCAATCTTCTAAGCAGCCCGAGTGGAGAGAATTATCTAATGATTCTACAGAGCAGCCTACATCTAGCCACCTTGCTTGTGTCCGGAAATCCCTCAGAAGCAAAGGCTTTTCGGACAAGGCATCAGAAATCATGTGTGCTTATTGGAAGAGGGGAACCGAGAAGTCGTACGTACTCCTCAGCTTGGAGGAAGTGGCACAGCTGGTACAGTTGCAGGGATACAGATCCTTTTTCAGCCCCTTTGAGTAAGATAACAGAATTCCTCACAGGATTGAGCAGGCCACAAAGGCTCGGATACCACACTTGGCCCTTCCACACTGGGGCTATCAACACTGCTCTCTTTACATTGTCCTGCCTCAACTTCTGCAGAACACGGCCTACCAGAAGGAAGGGGGGGGGGGGTATATGGGGTCATGATCACCCATTTCTGGGTCTATTGCTGTTGTTTGAGGATCTGCATGGTCTGTCTGCATGGGTCCAGCTTGGGCCTGATATGGAGAATGACCGCTGCATGGGCCTGGGGCTGACATGGCGAGTAAACCCCTGGGCTTGGTGCCGGCTTGGGTCTGACATGGAGAATGACCCCTGGGCTTGGTCCCAGCTTGGGTCGGAAGTGGGGAGTGACCCCTAGGCTTGTAGGCCAGCTTGGGTCCGACTGAAAATGATCACCGGGTCTAGGGCCAGCTTGGGTCTGACACGGCGAATGACCACTGGGCCTGGGGCCAGCTTGGGTCTGACATATTGATTGACAACTGGGTCTGGGGCAGGTATACGTCTGATATTGTGAGTGACCACTGGGCCTGGGTCTGATACAATACATGAGCGTTGGGTGTATATTAAGACATAGGCTTGACTTCCCACGCCCCCCATAGGCATTCCTAATTATATCATTGACTGATTACCAAATTAAACCCAATACACTATCGTACCTATGTGAGAAGGTCATGAAGTGTGGAAATAGGCATCGAGTTTGTGTCTGCAATGCAAACTGCGGTCCATAGGCTGTATGGATGCCTCCCAACGGGCCCTGAATCTGGATACTGGCGTGGAGTCTACCATTTCCAGAACTTGGCGAGCGATTTGGCGCGTTAGTCATTGGTGCCAAAATTTGGTCCATTGAAATATTTATCTCTCTTGCTTCCCAGAGATTCAATTACCCAAGGGCGGGCAAAAGCATGTCAGAACACATTTTGGGGGGGGGGGGGGGGGGGGCATGCGTATATTATTCAATTTTGAAGGGTTGAATTCTCAAGGGGCAATCCCTGCTTCCCCGTTCGTTTCTGCTTGCTAGGGACAATAGGAGGTGGTTTTTCTTCTCAAAAAGCCAAAGCGTTTGTCTAAATCGAAACTTGCGTCTTCAATGGCCAATGCTCCAACCGAGAGTGCCTGAATAGCAACCGTTTTGGATTGAGCAAAAAAGAGGCCAAAGTACATCATGTGCAAGGGCTGCTTGTACGCTTGTGCGGAGGTTTCTTTGAAGTTTGCTATGGATTGAGCATTTGGCTGAGGCCAAATACACTATCATATACTCGCCTTGCAATTCGTGGAATTCTGATCTCTCAGATCTAAAGATCCTTATGAGATCATTAAGCTTTCAGTATATCATCTGTCGCTGTGAAACAGTTGTCAGCCTTGAACAAGTTAGCAAATCTGCCATCTGCAGCGAGAATTCTAAAATAACTTCCAGTATCTGCACGCACTACAATGTATTAAGTTTGTCTCTCAAGATGGCACCCTAGCAACAGTTGCTAGATGCAGATGACATAAATGCACAGCCTCTATAGCGGCAGGATGTGACGTCAAATGCACAGCTTCTATCTTTACACTTGATACACTGTCAAGTGTGAAGACAAGAATGGGGTGTAATATAATGTAATATTTGATATGAAGGGGGGGTCACAGAGGATTGAAACTGATACTATTGCAATCCTTGCTCTCAATTTCTGTCCAGAGTTATGGCCAAAACATATTTTTATAGCGGTGTATAGTTTTCAAGTAATATAAAAACTGTTTTTAAGCTGCCCTATAGATGAGATTCAAGTGGTGTAGTGGTATCATCCTTGACTGCTAAACCAGTTAGGACTGCAGGTTCGGATTCCTAGCAAGAACATTTTTTCCTTTTTTTTTTGGACGGGGGGGGGGCATTTTTACGGGGCCCCTCCCCCAGGCATGTATCTCTGGCAGTTTAATACACGGATGCCGTCTTCAAACTTAGGGCACACAAATGGTCAGAGATCTGGACAAGTCTACCACACAGTTTTACCAAGGAAGGTTTACTACAGCTGCCAGGCTGCAGTACTGCTCAAGGGTTTGGAAACTGCAGTTCTGCCAGATAACATCACGTTTCATAAACACAAAACAATAAAACAATACATAAACACAAAACAATACATTATTATGCATGCAGCTCAGTCTGGCCTCCAATATTTGTGATTGCTTTTCAAGGGCTGCTTTGATGAACTTGGTGACAGTATTGACCAATACATGTAACTATCCATGCATCTAATTACTAAACTAGTACTCTCGGTGGTGTATCTACTTCCACTCTGATAGTATCATTTCAAGGGCTTTGATGGTTTCTTCTTCCCCAAAGCATCCCATTGTTCTCTCGATGGCAATGGTTAGCAGTTGGCACAGAATTCCACTGGCCCACAGTCGCTTGGCAAGTACTGAAAGTTCTGTTATAGATCAACTTTTTGACTCATAATCTAGTTTCTCTAGTGTGGTGTTGATGGTTAGAGTATTGGCTAGTAGCTCTAGTTGTTGTACAGTGAGGGTGTCATATAAACACAAATACTCTAGGGTACTGTTATGTTTTAAGGCTTCAATTAAATAGACTATACCATCAGCTGAATATCCACAAACACTTTCAATAGTAAAAGTAATCATGAGTGTCTTTAGCTGTTTGTTGTAGCTTATGACTTCTGCCAGTGATTTTAATCCAATGTTGCTAATGCATCCTTGAAATTCAACAGTTGTAAGTACTTCGTTGTGTTTCAATCCCTCTGCAATGTCTGTGATGAATTCAGTGTCATGAAAAGTAGTAGCAATACGCAATGTTCTCAGTATGGTGTTCCTTTGTAACATCTTGCCAAATGCCAGTCTACTTTCTTTTGTAAGTGAAATGTATAGAAGTTTCAGAACTGAAATTGACATACTTCTTCCCACTACTTCAGCTAGGCACAGAAAATCTTGGTGTGTTAGCTGACAGTCATACAATTTTAGTCCACTTACATAAATACCTTCAGATAACTGCAGCAGCTGAGAAAGGTAGTGCATGCCCTTATACTTCCATGTTCTGCAATCCAGTTGAATAGACAGACTGCCTACTATACCACCTCCACAACGTTTTGTTTCTCTAATGCCCTCAGTAAAACCTTTCAACAGAAATTTTGCACATGTGTCATTGATGAGTTCCAAATGAACACTGATCTTTCTGCTAACAGTGCAACAGACCCAGGAGAGGAAGTAACCCAACGGTAGGTAGTCGTAGGCACTCATTGAAGTATTACCAAGATGTAGTAGAGGAGGTTTACGATATGTATAGCCACATGTGATTGCAAGAGATTGGTAAAGAGAAGGATTCCTAGCTTCATATAAACAGTTGAAGAGTAGAAGTCTCGTATCCACATGACAAAGTTGTGACAGTTGGGATGGCAGAGTTAAATAATTGGTATCTCTCCTGCAATCAACAGAAAGTATATACTGTAAAAACAATAGGGTTGCTGTAACCCATGTGTATACAAGTAGATCAATAATATCTTAATCACTATAGGTTTCCAATTATTAAGCTAAGTATAGGTTATACAATGAGGGGAGCTACTGACCCCGAGGCGTATAACCGACTTGTACCATGGGCATAGCAACACTGTCTGTAGCAACACACTGCATTACTATAAACGCATCAGTACTGTCAGTACGACAGTGGATTGTCAGTATTAGCTCAGGGGCCGCCGGCGGACAGTGGCAACATGCAGTAGCGACAGTGGATTGTTCTGCCAATAGTATAGAAATGCCTAGAGTTCAAATCATAGATACAGGAAAATAGTCGGTAGCACAAGTAGCGGAAGACATCATTAATGGCCATGGAGGTAACTGCAGGATTAAACAGATACATGTATATAATTAAAGAGTTAAATGTGACTGAACAGTAGTTAAAACAATCAAAACGTGGCTACTACCGGAAGTAACGACATTTCCAATCCCTACTATTTTTTGTGTTTCTGTGGTGTAGCCTATGTGTGATATGAGTGCTAAAGGAGGATTTCACACAGAGGTATGAAGGAATGTTTGCCGTCTTTTAATCATATTCATCGCACTTTCAGGTAGCTCCACCCAATTTCCTGTCATGCCCCTTGGTGGGAAACTGAACTACGTATTATGCTCTAGCTATGGAAAAATCATTGCTATCCAGTAACTCAGTGCACAGAACGTAATACAGCACGTGCCAAGATGGCGGCTGTGATACAGACGTGTACCGAACATACTCCAGAAATTATGCAAAAATGACATAACTGCAGTAAGTCTATGGCACAGCAGGAGTGCAAAATGATGTGCGCTCTTAAGTGCAGTCATGGTATTGTTAAATAGTGATTACCTTTACTATGCACTAGCACACTCCGTGATGTACCTCTGCATTGGTACAATGTGTACTCTTTCTGGATTTGTGTATTTCACTACATCCCAAAAGGCACCTGTGCGATACACATATGTACTAGTGCAATGTAGCTACTGTTCATTTGTGAACAGTAGCTACAACCGCTTTCCTCTCACTTGGCACTGCGTTACCTTTGGTAAAAAAAAGGTTGCATACTGGGATTCAAACTCAGTCCAGTCTGAGTTTAGCAGTCACGGATGTTTGCCACTACACCACTGGAATCTCATCTGTATGGCAGCTTTAAAACAGGTTAAACTTTATACCACTTTGAAACAGCACACACCAGCTTTAGAGCCACCAGTTATAATAATAGAGGTTATGTTTTGTTTCAGCCATATTTTCTGAAACCTTAGGTTTGTTTACTTAGTCTTTACCCAAGGTATATGTTTGCTCATCAGCGCCCCCTCCTTTGTACCAAACGTTAACATCATTTTATACTACACAAGTCACAAAAAAAAACATTTAAAAAATGAAAAGGCGTGTAGGGATGGAATCCCCAAAAAGCAAACAAACAAGGTAGGAACGAACGACACCACAGTACCTTTACGGACTCCCATCCCTATATCTTTAGATATTTTTCCAACCAGGTCTTAGGCTTGTTACATGATCATGAAACGACAGGATGTTAGATCGTGATGTGTACATCCTGTGGCAGTTTTTTGAAAGCACTCTTGTATGATTATAATCTTAATCGCAAATGGATTAAATTATGCTATTGGTCGAAGATAGCAGTGTGTTGTTACAGGTAGGATGTCATTGTACAAGTAGGGTTAGTTGGTGTGTGTGGAAGGATGTGGAGTGGGCAGTATATATTGAGTCTACCTAGTGTATGCTGCTATGTATGATACGTACGTTATAATGTGAGGTCATGTGTGTTGTACATTTAAAGAACTGTAATCATTTACTAGCTGTGGATATGGCTGATGTGGCATGTAGGGGATTGTGGTGTGAATGTGGTTGGAAAAATGTCAAAAGATATAGGGATGGGAGTCCGTACAGGTACTGTGGTGTCGTTCATTCCTACCTTGTTTAGTTGCTTTTTGGGGATTCCATCCCTATAATTATGCCTTTTCATTTTTTTTTATGTTTTTTGTGACTTGTTTCAGTTGTTTGTTTGGGGGGGGGGGGGGGATATAGAGCTATTGACCGATACGCATATATGTATACAAGTCGCAAAAAGCATTTTTAAAAGGCATATAGGGATGGAATCCCCAAAAAGCAGCCAAACAAGGTAGGAATGAACGACACCACAGTACCTTTACGGACTCCCATCCCTATATCTTTTGACATTAATTTTTTCCAACCTGGTCTTATGCTTGTTACATGAAATGACAGGATGTTAGATCGTGATGTGTACATCCTGTGGCAGTTTTTTTGAAAGCACTCTTGTGTGATTATAATCTTAATCGCAACTGGATTACATTATGCTATTGGTCGAAGATGGTAGTGTGTTGTTATAGGTGAGATGTTATTGTACAAGTGGGGTTGGTTGGTGTGTGTGGAAGGATGTGGAGTGGGCAGTATATAGTATGCTGCTGTGTATGATACGTTATAGTGTGAGGTCGTGTGTGTTGTACATTTAAAGAACTACAATCATTTATTGGCTGTGGATATGGCTGGTGTGGCATGTAGGGGATTGTGGTGCGCATGTGGTTGGAAAAATGTCTAAAGATATAGGGGGGAGTCCATAAAGGCACTGTGGTGTTGTTCGTTCCTACCTTGTTTGGTTGCTTTTTGGGGATTCCATCCCTATATGCCTTTTTAAAATGTTTTTTTGTGACTTGTTTCAGTTGTTTTTTTGGGGGGTGGAGATATAGAGCTATTGACCCCCAATACGCATGCATGTATATACAGCTACTCAGGTGATCGGCTCAGATGATAGCTAAACAGTAGACGATATATAATAATTCTAGTGTTAGCAGGCTAGGGACAGCTATGGTTCAAGGTCCACCACAAACATCAAGGCAATGTGGGCGAGGATAGTTGTAGGAGTGCACAGCAATGGTGGTACTGACTCCATTTAATGCACATCATGGAGGTTAGTATGGTCTATAATGGTCTAGCAGTTGTATCAGTATTCTTACTGTTATAACGTAGCTACAGCAACTCACTTTGGGTCCGTCATCAAGCATACTCCAAGTATTATAATCGTCCTAAGTAGAACAGCTTGTGTTCGAGGCTGTGTTTAAGTACTTGCCTCGAGCGCTTGAGAATCACTGCTGAACGGTTTGATTTGTTTGAGAATGCTATGGTGTGGGTGCACTAGCCCAGATCCAGAAGCGCTTCTTCGCACTTGAATTATTGTAATTGCTTCTGTCATTCTTGTGCTATACTCTCGGAAGAAACAAGAAAGAAGGAGGACAATTTGTGGTTTAGCGACTTGCCGATTTGGCACTTCGGCGATGCTGTTTGACAGTGTTAACAGTCTTGTTACTGATGAAAACACTCGAGAATGACAGGTAGGGTCCACAAAAGCTTATGACTAAATCTAGGGCAGAGTTTTGAGCATGTCACTTTGTACTGTCACGTAATATTTGGACCCCCGAAATGTTTGTTCCCCCCTGGAACAAATATTTCAACTTCCACGTGAAATAAACGATCCCCCTTGAAATATTGGTTCCCCCTTCCTATATGCACGCATCGTGGAAGCCGAGAAGCTCTATCTCCTAGTTTTCAGCTTATCCTATCATCTAGCTTCTATATAGCTCCTAGGTGAGTCCTAGCTAACCCTTCCTAGCTCCTAACTCTGGACTACCAACCGGTGAATGATAATTGTTGGTAGATTGCAGTGATTAATGATTACGCTTGAGTGGGCGGAGCTGCTAGTTACAAGATTCTAGCTCTTTATATTTATAGTGTGCTTGCGCATAGTTTTAGTACAGTCACTGTAGACATACATAGCTAACTATGTATCAGTAGAACGCAGGAATTACAGTCGAGTGGCATGAGTGGGTGGAGCTTGTAACTCCTATCTGACTACTCGAGCTTTTAGTACTGTCACTATATGAAAGCATATTGCAAGATTTAAAATCGAATAATAACGTTAAACAAAGAGCTAACTCTCTGCTAAAACATCTGTCTACCCACCGGCTTTATCGAAGGACAAGAAAAAGCGCCGCGAAACGTACTGTCCTGGGGGAACAAAAATTTCAGAGGGGGTCCATATATTTCAACACTTGTGCTGAAATATAAGTTCCGGGGGGACCATTTTTGGGGGGTCCAAATTTTTTGTGACAGTACACATACAGTAGGGCAGCCATTTTTTTTGGAGCCATCCCCTATATATGGATACTACTGTACTCCATAATCAACATCACAAAAGAGATTAGGAATGGTTTCTCAAAATGGACATTTTCCCAAGAGAAGCCATACATGTACAATGCGGATTTTGGAGGAAAATGCTCTAGACAAAAGTTGGAATATCTTGGGATTGTAAAGTTTGGGTCAAAGATAGGTTAGTATATGCCTGACAATTTTAAAGCCTTAACTACATATGTGATGAATATGTGCATAAGTGTTTGGTGCCTTAAAATTACCTCTTTCGGACTCTACTACCCAATTTGATAGAAGGTTGGATTTGAAAAGTGGTTGAAAGATGATACTTAGTATAATCTATGTTAGGATCTAATTTGAGCTCTTAACTCAAAGGAGTTTGGCTATTATGTGCCTACAGCAGTTTTTGAATGGAGTTGCTATGTGAAGCCATAAGTGTGCAAGGAGTCATGTGACCAACATATGGTTGATTATCATTTTCACATACCATTGGATGTTTTTCCGTAAAATCTCAAAAGGTTCAAAATGTACTGACTTCACTTGGAGTAGGGTTTGTCCTAATTCCCAATCATGGCATAATCCACCTACAATAGGCTTCGTTTAGTCTCCTAAAAAGAGCAATGGCTTCATAATTTCAATATAAGGCCCATGTGCAGGTACACTAGAGGGCATTAGATATCATTTAGTTTTGTGTCAGCTATATTGCACAGTCCTAAGCAGGAGTGTTTTTGTGCATAGACTGCATTATAGAAATGATATTTATTGCATTCATCCATGCAGACTCCTCTGGCCATGTTCGTCACTGGCAAGTGAGCTCTGGGCAGTGTTATCATACCATTGATGAAAGTAGACACACGTTGGCAGCTGCTTATGCTTCTGATTATCTCAGTTTTGCTACTGCTGGCTCTGATAATAAGGTATACCTATACGACCAAGGCAATTTCAAGCTTGTCAGGAAACTTGAGTCAAGGTGAGTTCATCAACTATGTTGTGTAAATTATTAACTGAAGAATGACCATTCCCTTTGGTACTATATGCTACACTCTAAAATCCAATCAACAAGTCTTAATAAAGAGCTGTGGCATGGTAGATTTTTAGGACAAGCAGATTTGCTGGCTTTGCCATGTGATTGAGTCTGCAGCACCACAGGGCCCTTTTTCACCAATTAGTTGTATGGACATTTTTTTAAGACTGCCTCCGTTTAGTAGTATCAACATGACAGTGTCACATTTGGCTGATTTTACTTCAGACATAAATGTATTGTAATTCTCTAAACACTGTTGTTTTCCAATCAAACATGACCACACCACCAAATGTGAGTATGGTGGGCGAGCAGAGATGCATCTGTAACAAAATCATAACCTGGGTGTGGCTTTAACTATACCTGCTGGAATTGTACGAAGAGGCTTAGAATGAAATTGGCCTTCAAGTAGGTATACATTTTGCGTACCTACATGTAAAAATGAGCCATGGTAGCCTTGTTCCCAGCCCATAAATGAGTGGCCTGGTACACACTGTTTGTGCATGTGGATATAATATCTCAGGTTTTTAGGAGATTCGTAACCTATTGAATATTGCGGTACATTTATTTGTTACATAATTATATGAACCATGTATATGCATTTCACAAAAATCTAACAGTACGCTTTGAGCCAGGACTGATGGCTTTTTACCTAGTGGATGCCTTAGAAAGTTAGTATTGACTGGTTATAAATCCATTTCAGTTATAGAAAATCAGAACCTCTGCCACTGTACTACTCATTGCCATGTCACTGAGCTCGTTCATGGATACACATAAATTCTTGCACTTGTATGAACAATAGATACCAGGCCACTTCTCAGACTGTGTGGCCTAGGAATGAAGCTATAGAGCCATGACTCCCATGGAAGACAAGATGAGCTGACTGAAACCACTTGACCATGCGACCTATTTTGTAGTGTCCACATATACATGTACTACAAACATCCTTCTGTCATGGTAGACTTGTCCAAGCCTCTTATTCCTACACTGAACAATAGATACTGGGCGATTTCTCAGCTTGAGTTTGCCGGCAGTGCTGGATATCAGGCAAGGCTAAAATGAGACAAGAAGCCGTGAAACCTACTACCAAGGATACTGTCATGGAGGGCTCGTAGTTTTCTGACACAGAAAAGGTCGAGTAAATGGAATAATGTTAGCCGTCTTTTGATCTTACGTTTTTTTTGCTGATGTCCTGTCACAGGTACTGTGACTAAAGGAACTAGAGTAACTCCAAAAGTAGTAGTATCCACTTCGGGCTTCATGTCTCTTGTCTGATATCCAGCATTGCCAGCAAACTCTGACAAAAGTGAAGCTGCTGTCTATCGTGTCCATTCACGTGATACCACGTCCAGTTAAGTCACAAAATATACCAGGCTCTCCCGTTCTGTTCTGCATCACTGAGTCGGGAGAGCCTAGGAACGAGGCTGCTAGATTATTAGCTTTTTGCCCAGGCCTTTCGCCCAGATCATTTCTTGCAGCTGTGGAGAATTTTTCCATGGGTGGGAAAAAAAGCTGCAAGGGGAGGACTGGGTATGAGGCTACTAGATTATAGAAAAGATATTTCCACTAGGAACAAATTGTACAGCAATACTGACAGCACTGGACACACTGTAAGTATTTTAAAAAATACACAATACAAGTCTGTAGTAGTGTAGGGCTCAACCCCTTTTGGTAGATTAGTTAATATTAGAACTTTCTGTACTCAGCCTATATCCACTGTATGAACCTAAAAGATCTTCTTGTTTTTTTTTTCATTAGCATGACGTACTCTGTAATGGATGGACATATGAGCAGAGTGTTTGGACTAACTTACCACCCTACTGATCCTCATATCCTGGTATCTGCAGGCTGGGATGACACTCTACAGGTATGTACTCAAACAATTATGGCACCATTATGACTAGTGGGTTAGGATTTTCTTTCTACTAGCTAAGCATGAGTGAAGTGTGTGCCTGACTAGTTCTAAGATTGCTGTACGTTTCTGTATTTGTCTGTCTGTTCATTTACACTTATCATGCAACCACACTTTGCCACGTGACCACAAAAGTGGACGTGGCCATTTAATTAGCACATTCATTAAATGTTTAAGGTTTGAAACTGAAATCATTATTGTTTGCTGGAGATACAACGTTTTGATGCTGCTTCTGATCCTCCATTACCTTAACTGTATTCAGTATCCACTTTCCCATGGTATCCACAGCTCATTTTCAGAAAGCACACCTACTCTTCATAGCATAATTTCCGCCCATTTTGCTAACCATTATTCTATAGACACACATCTACTCACCTGCTGTATACGTACACCTGTATATCTGCTTGTAATGCTTGGCAGCTCAATCCAGTAGCTCTTTTTCTGTAGGTATACACGTACTAATGTATTTTATTTTTTATTGTAGTTTTGGGACACAAGAGAACAACATTCAATTAGGTATGTATAAGTATATGCTCATATTCTTTCTAGCTACAGTACCTTACAGCAGAAAATCAATTTCACAATTGTGCTAGTCATTAAAGTGGTAAATGTTTTAAAGATAAAAGCTATTTGGTTGTTACTGCTTAGTGAATTACGATAGCTCTTGGCTGTGCTGTAGCTACTTTGCTACGTACATGCACATTTTGCTGTGTTGAGCGCTCAGTAATTTTATTAACATTGTCGATGTTATCATTGTCTTTTTTCATTGAACACTGGTTACAAGCTTAGTCACTTCTTCACTTCTCTTGATGTTAGATGTGATACAGGCAGTTTCCTTCTCTCTTCTTCACTTCTTTCTGGAGCTTCTACTTAACTCATGCTCACATTAAAATACCACAGACTGTGGAATTTAGTTTTGTCCAATCTGTGGGTGTGTACTTGGCAATTTTTCTACAGTACAAAAAAGACGTTGGTGCAGTAATTAAGTGCTATCATAAGAATACTAGCCCGTGTCAATGGTAGCTGGAGATCTATTATATATTTCATGGCAGCTTTTATATTCAGTAGGATGCTCCAGTTTACATAATTACAAGTAGTAAGCTCCAAACATATGTAGCTTGCCCAAGTTACAAGAATGTTAGAAAGGGAGTACTTCCTTTCTCTAAAAGCTAACTAGCATTGGTGTCTGGGCAAAATTTCCTTCTAAACGGTATGGTATAAATTGCATGAGTGAAAGGACAAGATTCAGTTCAAGACTACAATTCCTGACATACATGTACATGTAGTACAGCCATTTACATGCTCCTGTCACATGAAAGCAAAATGGATACATGCAGTGAAATTACTTGTAAGTCACCAAAGCAGCATATGTTTTAACAAGACCTTATTTGTATTCTCATATTTAGTTTAACTGAGCCTTACATGAATGTGGTGCAATTGTGTGTATGTGTTCAGTGTGACCACACTCACACCTGTGCTGATGATCTTGTCCCCCATTCAGAAAGATATCTGGCCCTCATGTGTGTGGAGATGCTGTGGATATTGAACCTTCTACTCTCAATATTGTAACTGGATCATGGCAGTACCATGATGCCTTACAGGTTGGTAGACTCTACACTTGGTGCAACATTAGAAGAGCCAAACTGGAGAGAAACTGATCATATAGTCATTTTATATGAGTCTCCCAAAAGTAAACCCATCAACATGGGCTAATCAATGAGGGGGATGAGGTATGCAGACTTTCTGCTCAATAGTAGGCCTATATACTAGCTGCATGTGAGCTGTAGCTGCACTGCACAAACTATAAACATGACTCAATTAATCTGTACTATGCTCTGTCTTAGTCTTGGTATCTGTAACTAGACCGTCTTTGGGTCTTGCCAAATTATTGCAGCTATATACTTTTGAAAGTTTTCTAGTGATTACTGATTGCACAATGATACATTAAAAGTGAATGAAACAGTACACATAACCTTTTTTACCAGCCGGGCGCATGCTTGTCTGATTCTTAAGATTACTTTTCCTGTGTTTGTCTGTAAGTGTGTCTGTGTGTCTGCACTTACCACGTGCGCCAAGTTACGTCATTATGTAACTATGCCACTATAGCCATGTGCACAGTGGAACCTACTGTATGTAGCCTAGACAGCGAAAAGGTGGTAGGTAGCAATGTGTTACTTCTGTTTTGGCAAGTTCTGTAGCTAACTGGAAGTGTGCTACAAAATAGTTGAGTCAGCACTTTTGCTGGGAGCCGTGCAAGATGAGACAAACACGGCTGCATTTAGCTTGGACTGACCTGCTGCTAAGTACACCCTTCTTCAGTTGGACGATCTATGTGAAAATAATGGTCTGGTTTTTAGATATGAAATTTCAACCTTGTTCTTTCATGTAGCTATCACCATGCCAGAGCATATCCCAGTCCTTTCTTTTTGATGTACTCTGTAATCACAGGTAATACAGTAGGCATACTTTCGTACCTGTGTGCAATACCTTCCTGTCCAGAAAAGGGATAATCTTGTATTAGAACATGGGCTTTCTTTTAGGGTGTCCTGCCAAACAGTCTTCTTAAGTGCGGTTTCTGTTACTTACATTATGCGGCCAATCAAATTGCAAATTTGCTGACAAGTAGTTATCAACGTGTGCACACTAGTGGTAGCAGTTTTCTCACATAAACTAGAGCATGGAATTTACACTAATAGTGAGCTACAAGTACGTGGTTGCACCATTTTATGGAAACAAAGTGTATCATTTGGTGTGCTTGCTATGGACTTAATGCCTAGCCAGCACACAGTACCAGGGATACTTAATTTTGTAGGGCTATGTTACCCACTCTGGTACAACAAGCATTATACATGTACGTACCTCTGTCAACTATGATGAAATTTATGACGTCAGCTATGCTTACCTGGAAGAGTGGAGGTATACAGTGCTCCAGACAAAGAGAGTAGAATGGTGTGATTTTCACATTTCTTTATATCTCGCAACATACTTTTGATAAACCGAATTCAGTGTCACATTACTAGTAACCAACTTACTACTATTGTAACTGTTTAACTGCTGAATTAAACTTCTGGCCATTTTTAAGCTTTTTAGACACAGTTTCAAGGCTCTGATCCTAGCTAGACAAAGAAAACTGCTCTCTGACTGTCCAAGACTGGGAATGAGACAACAGCCAGAGCACGACTACACAGAATTCATCCCAGAAATACCTTTTGGACACAGAAATGCAGAAAACAGCGCTAAGTAAGACTGCATGCACCGCCAGGAACACTGAAAATGATAAAAACAAGCAAATATGCTATGAAAAATCGAATGTCATCTTTAGAGCGGCCATTTCAGCGGGGATTGATTGACCCCACCACCCCCCCTCCCCCCCTTTTTTTTGTCTCACCCAAAAAACTATCTCACAACATATAGGCAGGAAATGATGTCATCAACCATAAATACACAAAAACGAGTCAACAACAGTTAATTATTACGTTTTTGTGCGCATTCTCCCGAAATCATGTACAATAGCATTCTCCCGAAATCATAAAAATTGCGCTGAACTGCGGAGACAATTCGAAGAGAACAAAACGAGGCACACACTCCAGCCACATAGTATTAAGTGTACAAGTGCTTACCGCTAGGAATCTCGGTGTTTCAAGTACTAGTTCACTAAAACATTCAATCAGGTTACATGCAAAAGCAGGCAATTTTGAAACAAGGTGAGCTGATTCATACCGATCAGTTATGCTGTCAGTGTGTCTAGTTTCGCACCCCCATGAGCAGTGGAGCATGAGACTGCTGTATCATACAGCATTCTGATATCTGCAGCCTCTCTTGCCTCCTTTGCAGCTCAGCTTTTGTATACAGTACACACGTTTGAAACCTTGGACCTGTAGAAAGTGTATGGTTATACAATATTGGACCACTCATTAATACAGCACATTACTATGCCCTATCAGAACCATAATATGTTGATGAGGAGCGGTCACGCATGCGTATCAGGATTAGGAAAATGACCAGCTCATGGCCCCTTAACGTCTGTATTGAGCTTTTTTGGTCAGTTCTCTAAAGGATAAGCTTATATCTGACAAATTCATTGCTGTCTATCTAATGATATTGTAAGTTTCTTCATTTTGAAATTTCTTTCCTATTTATTACTCTTCATATTTTTGGCCTAGAGCAGGACGTTCACATCACTTATTTCTGCATGCAGATTTTTCAGTCTAAAAGAATGCTTGTGCGCAAGTACTTATAGGAATTAGAGCCACAAGACTGACCTTTATGAATAAATTCAATCTTTACACTTGGCAGTGTAAAGATTGAATTTATGGACAAGTCTATCATATAGTTTTACTAAGGGAGGCTTACTACAGCTCCCAGGTTAGTGGAGTTTGTGTAGTCTCTGTATAAGTAAAATATCAGTGCTAGAAATGGATGTCACAATCGATCAATGCGAATGTGAGTTTCAAGCAGCATAGCCCATCTCTCCACTCTCCCATACTAGCTCTGGCTGATCCTTATAATGTAGCTAGTGTTGATATTACATAATAATGAAATGTCAGATAGTTATAAGATAAAATTGAACAACTTTGTACCTAATTTGGCCCATTCAGATCAAATGTGTGTATTTATTTTCATATAGGTATGGGATTTTGACAGTGGCAAACTTCTTTCAACCTTGCAGCCTGATTTGAAGTCAAAGGTACCAATGTATCAATTATGTTGTATTAATAAGTCACAAACGTTTTTGACGAAAACGAGGTACAACACCACAATACTTTCACGGATTCCTGTCCCTATATCTTTAGATTTTTTTTTCCAACCAGCTCTTGTGCTTGTGACATGGGATGACAGGATGTTAGAGTGTGATGTGTACATTCTGCAGCATTTTTTCAAAAGCACTTCTGTATAAAACGATTATGCTGTTACTAGCCTGGTAGTATTCCGAGGTGTGTTAATTATTACAAGTACAGTGGAACCCCTCTCTACGGACACCCCTGAGATGCGGCCACCTACTGTAATGCGGACATAATGGGCGGTCCCGAATGATAATCAATTAGCTTACGTACTAATAAACTCCCTGAACGCGGACACCTCGCTATTCCGTAATGCGGACACGTTTTTCGGTCCCACCAGTGTCGTGACTATACAAAATTTACTCGATAATGCAGACGTTTGTCTTATAGATAATATAAACAGTAAGTTTCTGCGACTCCCAGAATCGCTGCGGACTCACGGTGACGTTAATGGTCTACTCCACAAGAGTACTCACCCCACACTGCCAGATCCAATGAATCAACGTTACATGCTACTGAATTTAGCCCCTGCATAGCCTTCGCAGTAAGCCAAAGCCACAAAAACGAGCCATCGTGTAGCCAGAGCCGGCCATTGCGTGATGAATGCTCACTGCCACGCCTACCAGAAATATAACCAGAAGCCTCCTAAATACGGACACCTCGATATTACAGACAGCCGAGTGGGTCCCACTGGTGTCCGCATTAGAGGGGTTCCACTGTACAGTATCATTGTACAAGTAGGTTGGGTTGCTGTGTGTGGAAGGGGTATTGAGTCTACCTATACAGTGTATGTTGTTGCGAAGGATCGTGAGGTCATGTGTGTTTGGAAGTGCTGCAAAGATATACGGATGGGAATCCGTAAAAATATAATTGCGGTGTCAATCCTACCTTGTTTTTCATTTTTTCACTTTGTGACTAATTGTTTAATTCGGTTGATTTTTTGGGGGGGAAAAGTATGATTGCGCCACTGCAGCTTTTAATGTACAGAGCTACGTACTTGGCATATATATATTATCACCACAAACAGCTGCAAGGCAATGTGGACAAGGATGGTCGTAGGAGTGCACAGCAGTGAGAGCAAAGGGGTACTGACTCCATTTAATGCACATTATGGATGTTAGTATTGTCAACACTGGTCTAGCAGTTGTATCTGTGTTCTTTACTATTATAACTCAGGTCACTTTATAATGAAGCGCACTCCAAATATTATAATTGTCCTAGCAGAACAGCTCATGCTTGCATTTCCGGTGTAGGCATAACCTCCGTTACGCGGAATGGAACAGAACAGAACGGCATATAGCGGCAAGTACTTGCCTGGAGCACTTGAGAATCACTGCTAAACTGTTAAATTTCTTTGAGAACGCTATGGTGTAAGTGGAGTGAATGCTGCTTCTTTGGCAAAGCACGTGGTCAAAATGGCGTCTCTGGCAGTTACATGCATGCCGTCTTCGAACTGAGAGCGCACGAAGCGTCAGAGATATGGACAAGTTTACCACATCCTTTTACTAAGGAAGGCTTACTACAGCTCCCAGGTTAATAGAGGATGTGTAGCCTCTAGATATGAGCGCTATTAACGGATGGCACGTTTGAGCGATACGCTTGTCAGTTTCAAGCAGCTAACCTCGTCTCTCTACTCACCCGCAGCATCCATGGTTGATACTTGAACATATGTTGAAGACAGACATCAATCTCCCAAAGACCGGTCGCTTTTTCATGGCTTCTCCAGCAGCATTGCCATGCATGGTTCTGGGTCAATTGTTATTTTCGCGACAGGTTGGCTCACGACCCGTCTCGCCCCGCCCAAGTCGCGATTCAAATACATCCGTTTCTACTCGGCCGTATACTTTACACTTGGCCGAGTGATTACCCTCGATATAATTATAAGTAAAAGTGTAGTCACTTTTCCAGTTTTTTGTGCAGACTCTTAGTGCAACCTTTTGCATCTTCTCAATTGCAGAGCTTAAGCTGGAGCATATTCCAAACATATGAAAGATAAAGCTGTTTCAGTGTGGCTGGAGTGGAATGTTTATAAAACTTCCTAATGATTAGACCAATTTGTTTAGATGCACATTTGCAAATCTGCTCCACATCCTTGGATGCCACACTCTCAAATACTCAACCTTGACCTGAGCAGTGTCATTGACAGATGATGGCAGAAGTGGATGTCTTTTGCTAGAAATGACCGTATATTTACATTGCATAGGTTTATACTAAAGCAAGATTAGTCCAGAAACACAGTTTGTCAATGTCTTGCTGAAGTTGTAAGTAGTCATGAAGGCTCAGAATTTTACAATAGAGTAACACATCATCAACGTAGTGTAACCCATTAAATAGCTCAATATCAGTGATGTCATTCACGCATTAAGGCTCAGAACAGATCCCCTGAGGAACTGCAGATATGACATGTGTGGTGCTAGATGATTTACCATTGACACTAACATACTGCAAACGCTGTCTCAAGTAATTTGCTATTCACTTCAAAAGGTGTGGACTAAGATGCATGATAAACAGCTTGTTTATAAGTGGCGCACCAATAAAGGCCTTCTTAAGACAGTACAAACACCAATATCAGATTCGTAGATAGATAGATAGATAAATTTTAATTTTAAACAGGAAATGTCCCATCAGCCACGGGGCTGGTCTACTTGAGAGTCTTGCGCCAGTTAATTGTCCATAGCAGTTGGCAGCACTTTCCCCTTTGTGAAGCCCCACTGATTGTCAGGGATTGAGGAGCGGTCTTCAAGGTGCTGCAATTGGCATATGCGAATGTGTTTTTCTAGTAGTTTGCTTAAGATGGATAGGAGAGATAAGGGTCTATAATTATCACGGTCAGATTTGTGGGAGGACTTGGGGATTGGAGTCACTAGTGCAACTTTCCATGGCAGTCACTTGGTAACTCACCAGACATGATGGACAGGTTACACAACCTTGTAACAGCGGGAGTAGCAGTATCACTATGTATCTTGGCAGAAATATTGTCAGACTTAGGGGTGTCAATGTCGGAGATAAAATTTTAAAAAGATTTCAGTGTATATCAATCAATTTAACTGGACATGTACTACTGGCTCCAACAGTTTGAAATTTTGTGATGATTGAGGATGAATTTCTTAGTAAAATGTTAACGTTACTAGTAATTGAGGTGGGAATAGAAATCTGTTGTTTGTTAAGATACCAGACGGCTCTCCAGAAAGACAGTCTTAGACTTGTCTATTTTTGGATTTAAGTTAATAAAGAATCTTGACTTACTCAACATAACATGGACCCAATCTGGTTTCTCATACATTTGTATCTCTCAAAGTTTTCAGTTGTGCCATGCGTGACCATATATCGCAATACTGATTTCTCTTCTAATAGTATTTTTAGTCATCCCCACACTGCATAATTACTTGCCTCGCACTAAGGCGCTCAGTAAATTAAGCTTAATTGGTTCAACTATGGAGGCCAAAAGTGTTACATACATGTAGCATTACATACAGAAATAACTTGACACTTGAATGGGAGTATTTACTGATAAATTCCCAACTTGCCAATCTACAGCTTTATGGAGTTTGCTGGACTGGTAGCGAATCTGTGCTCACTGGTGGAAGTCAGCAGCATGTGGCTACAGTGGTTAATACGAAAACTGATGAGGTAAGTATGACTCAAAAGTTGTATCATGGAGTATATGGTAGTAGCTACTCCATGTATAGGGATGGCATGTGGGAAAAAATGGGTGCACCCCATTGAATGTATACAAAATGATATGTTCAAAGTCTTGTATACACAGACATAACTTTTATGAGCTATACATTAGCCTCGTTCCCAGTCTCCACTCCCAGCTTTTTTTTTGCACGGTGTAAAAAAGAGCGGGAAGGAGCCTGGAAGATTTACTCACGTGAACGTGTCATATCCGCAGGAAGTGTGTGTGGTTTTGTGAAATGCTCTGATATTGCCACACAATGCAGAAGCTGAAGCTTCTCTAGCAGACTAAGAGTAAAAATCGTTAATTCGGGATGAAAGACAAAGCCAAAAGGCAAGCAATAACGTGGGGGGTTCCTTTAATTTGTAGGCCTGCTACTTTGAATGACAAGCCATATATTAAGCCTGGCCACTAAAGCGTGATCTACAGTCTAGCTTCATGTAGATCTATGCCAGAAGCTTTGTTTTAAGCACTACAAGCGATAAAGAAGTACTTTGCCCATATACCGCTAGCTAAACTAAAAGAACTAGCTCGCTAGGTACTGTATAAACTAGTAGTTTGACTGTATCGATAGCTAAACTAAACTGCCTAACCCACTAGCTAGCTAGCTTTCGACTAAGGCCCATGCTGTTTAGCACTCGCCCGCTGGTTTGTTGTTTCAGCCAGGACAGTCTTTGTGCTAGTAGAAAAGCCTGCTCAACACTACTTTAAGCTTTTTGGCAGTTTTGCTGGTTTACCGGTCTCAGCATACAACTCACGTGGAGCGGCAAGATCAGAGCATTCCACAAAACCACACACACTTCCTGCGGATATGATGCACATGAGTAAATCTTCTGGGCTCCCTCTTTTATTACTCCTTTGCAAAAAAAGGCTGGGAGTAAAAAAGCTGGGAGTGGAGACTGTGAATGAGGCTACCATACATGTTATTCTTGAGCGTTTGCACATAACTAACAAGACTGCTACAGTTGCTAGAGAGCATTGCTAAAGTACTCCCAGGCGTGTGCTCAATGCTAACACACTAATTTCGTTAAATATTCAAAGAGTACGACGATGTAATGGAGGTTATGCCTACACGGGAAACTGAACTTCAAGCACGCATATCAAGATCCAGTTGAAAGCTAGCTGTTGTCTTGTTGAATCACAAGCAAGTTAAACCAAGTAGCTGTTGTATAGTAGAGCCCCATATTGTCTCCGTGTGTGTGTGTGTGCGTGTGTG
The DNA here is from genome assembly GCA_963921505.1 of Phakellia ventilabrum. Classification (NCBI taxonomy): domain Eukaryota; kingdom Metazoa; phylum Porifera; class Demospongiae; order Axinellida; family Axinellidae; genus Phakellia; species Phakellia ventilabrum. The sequence goes on from OY997390.1 coordinate 2,928,145, forward strand.
CATTACACAATTGTAAAGTAGCTTTCACTGTAGCCTTTCTTGGAATTTAGCTGGTATTGTCAAGGGTGGAAGGTGTATATGCAGTACTTGTGTTGACAGTCTCATGCCCTGCCTGACAGGAGGGATACTGACCCATACACACTTTTTGATATGTACTAGCTAGTACACAGCACAACAAATTAATTCATGAGTAACGGTGCATGGCCTGTACCCAATAGTTACAGTGCTCAACCACAGGATGCTCCTTGCTAATGTAGTACAGCTCCAGCTGATGAAGATCCTACAGTCCCATTTCGACAGCAAAAAAAATTGTTTGAATAATTAGACTCATTACGGTATTCAGTGACAAGTGTGACAGGCGTGTGAGACTCAGACTACAATGAGGATACGGTCCAACCTGTACTCTTTATCTTCCACAGAAAAACGTGTGAAACTACTGCAGTCTTGAGATCATACCTGGTCTTACCATGGCCAGTACACTATATGCATGTTCACATGCATAATTAGTCCATGTATAATATGACATTCAGTTTACTTTTGCAGACTGGCCACTGACCAGTCTATTACAAGTTCTCCGAGGAGGTTGGAAGGCATCACGTGTATGTCACTATTGCATGATATCACGTATTACTAATAGCAGAAATTATGCAGAGTTATATGCGGCCTGAGTATCTAGCCCAAAGAATGCTTTGATCATAGCTCTACAACCTTCGAGGGTATGCCCCCTCAAAAAAGTTGACTTGCAACTATGGAGCTGTGATGCAGACAATTCGGCTTGAATGAAGTTTTTTTTCAGTGAGCTTGCAAAATATTTCATGAAGCTACGGTATTAAGGTATGGTGGCAGTTTTATGACTCAGATTGTAGAAAAGCTGATAGAATTACACAACATCACTCGTGGAGCTGCTTTATGCTTTCACTGCCAGAAGATGTAGATCATCAGAAGGTATGGAATGCATGATACCTTCAAACCTCCTCTGACAACTTCTTATTGCCCTAATAATTTCAAGAATGATACTATTGCCACACCCAGCTTGTTTTAGCGATTGCAGTATACAAAGTTTCATTTAGTATTAACCTTGGTTTTGCAGGTGATTGCAAAGGTATCCGATCTTGACCATGGTGTCTATGGTGTGGACTACTGCCCTGATACATCCATGATAGCGATTGCTGCTGGCACCAATGTCTATTCTGCTATCATGACAAAGTCTCAGACTTTCATGACACAGGAGGATTAACTATACCACCTTATTACCTTATGCTTACGTGGCAGTAATCACTTTTGTGCTATGTGATATAGTAATCTTGGTGGTGAGAATGAAAGAGAGGGAAGAAAGAAGAGGGTAATCAACAGTCTACGTTGCAGGCACTGGATCTGCATGGCTGACACACCCATTTGATATTAGCCTTGTACCCAGACCTTCCCTGTTTTTGCAGCAGCTGTGGAAGAATTTTCCACAGCTGCGGGGGAAAAACTGTTTGGGGAGACCTGGGTACAAAGCTAATTCATGAAAGGTCTCCTGGCACCCAGGGTACTTACATGTATCTCCTGTTACCACAAGTTAAGTTTGGACCCCACTAAACTGAATCCGCCCTGGTTCAAATATTCTGATGTCTTTATTCGGCGGACTGGAAGGATCACTGGACTACTGGACTGGAACACTGGAGTGCACGGGGGAAGGCGGGGCTTGGACTGGCCGGCCAATTTTAATAATTACTGTTTCCCCCAGTTAATTGCTCAAGTGAGACAAGGCAAGTGTATTTATCACTGTAATATACATTGCGTTCAGGCTCGTTGCCCATACTTTAAAGGAGTAATACTCACTATTCTTCCACTCATTGGAGCTCACTGCTCCCTGTACATACTGAGCACCCGCTCATTGTGAGTTTATTTTAATGTTTATGCTCTGTAGTACTTTATACTGCTCCACAGGTTCCCAGCACACAAGCACCAAGCCTTCCCTGCATGAGTGAGCAAAGTGCAGCACACTCGTATGGGGAAGACCTGGGAATGAAGCTACAGGGTTAGCATTGTGACCTTGCTTTAGTGGTTGTGTTCTGTACTACTTTATACTGCTGTTTGCTGAAACACTTTTGTGTGTGCATTATCTTTTTGCAGTGTATGCATGTATATGATACTTCAACTTGTGATAGGCATGTTCCAGTAGTCCATTCCAGTCCGCCGAATGAAATATTCTAAGACTAACTAATATTTCAGAAACAGACTTAACTGTTTGGACCACTGATACAACTGGTTTTGTAAATCTTCATATTATGATAATGACAGCATCCTTCCCCTGCCTCACAGCTATTAAAGGATAGAGGTTTGCCGCATTGCTTGCAGTTGTTTGTGGTGTCCTTATAACTATCTCTGCTAACACTCCACAATTAATAAGTTGTGAGCAAATTATTGGCAAATAAGCCTATAGCTACTAACTATAGCTATGTAGCTAGCTATTATCTGAGCCTATAATATGAGTAGCTATCATGGAGTATGGCCATACATAGGGATGGCCCCAGGAAAAAAGGATAGTCATAGCCTTTAGCTATGAGCTTACTGTCATTCTTATTAACAAGACCAACAGCTACAGTTGTTAGAGCCACATTGCACTAGGCTACAGCAATAATGGCTAGAGTGATTAGCGACAATGATTCAAACATGAAGTGGCATTTGCGCCAGGGTATTGCAACCACATCATAGCGTTCTCAAAATTGAACTGTTCAGCCAGCTAGCTACTGAACACACTGTGCACAAGACGACTGATATTTCATATCTAAAAATCAGCTGGGTGTTTTTTTTACATACATTATCCAACTTAAGGTTGTACTCAACAACTAGTCTCGCGTGCCAGCTAGCCCCCTTTCGCAAAATGGGAAGTGGTCTGGCGAACGCGTTAACTAATGTTTGCAGCGATGTTCTGCCAGTTGCTCTCCAATCAGGTTACAGATCTGTGTCACATGATTAATTATCTCATGATCATTGGGTTCTCAGCCTCAGGTGTGAAGTAGATTAGATCTTAAGCCTGAGGTGCGAAGTAGCTGCTAGTTCAAGCTATCTATGGCGAAACAAACGACCAAGTGGAGTGCAGCAGCGCTGGGTGAAGCTATCGCGAGTGCCGCCAAAGCGATAGGATACGAGTCTCTCAAGCCCGAGTACCTGGCACTCGCACCTACTTCATTAGCACATTGTAGTCTAGAATTACTACAAGGTTACATAACCGCTTACATTCCAGAGTTGCAGAACCTGTACAACGCGTTCACCAGCCCATTTTGCGGAAGGGCCAGCGAAAGTGCTGACATAGCAATCATGGATAATATAGTATGCGTACTATATTATACATGCAGCAATTTTGTAGTGCTCTTCCAGTTAGCGATCAGAACTTGAATTATCGTTACCTACCACTCTTTCGCCAATACCCAAAACTAATCTAGCTTGACGTACCTTGGCCTATTGAGCCTGCTAACTTACAGTAGCTTCAACCATAGATACGTGTTATTCTATCCGTGCTTCCACTGGCACTGCACACACACAGATAGGCTTGAAACGAGCCGGGGGCGCGCGCGCCCGGCTGGTGAATCCTAGTGTTGCGTGGCCGGCCAGACCCTTCCGGCCCCGCAGGGAAAAGTGCCCCTCCCCCTTTCACTTTCCCCCATTCTTCGCTAGCGCTGCGGGAAGAGTCTGGCCACGCGAGACTAGTACTTGCCAGTTGCATAGTTTTGATGTACCGCTACCGGTAGAACTACAGCCACTCAAACATACCTCACTTCCGCCCTCTATTCTGACTGCCATTTTCTGGCTCGTAGCTAGAAGGTGCCTCAGGTCTCCGGGCGCTCAATATTAATACTTTATAGCCATTCGGACTCTGCAGAAACTGTAGCGACAGCGTCTGTAGACACTTTACAGGGCGACCAGATCCGCTCCAAAACTCAACAACGACGTGCTCGCCATTGGCTTTTTGCGGAGCCATTACATCATTGTATAAACGAATCTCGATCTCGGGGACGAGGCTAATATCCTGCCAGTATTTATATACCCTTCCAGAATCGGCACGACAACTTTGGAAGATGGAAGCGCTAAGTGGTTACAGTTCTGAGTCGTCAGACGAAACTAACTCACCACAGTCCTCGGTACGTACAGTTTAATATCTGGTTGTATTACTGCAGGCAAGTGGTTCCAATTATTGCGCTCCTACGAAATGAAGCGACCCCGACTGCAAAAGTATATTGTCTATGCTCTGTTTGTTGTGTTAAGTCTTGCTGCAAGACAGCAAGTTAACTAATCTAAGAAGTAGGGATAGGCTTAGGTAAGCAGTAACTTTCTGTGGTATACTGCCCTCAACCTTGCAATAGCTTAGCAAAAAGCGTCCAGAGCTAATTGAATACTGAAATAAATAAATATTAACCACCATAGTCCAAGTGGGGTCTGCCTGACTGACACGAGGGGTGCAACACAAGCTTGTGAAGTCTACGTGATTTTGCTCTGAGGTTCTAAGTGGTATATGCCTGCATCCTTTACGCTTTCCACTCGCAAGTTTTACTAAAACTGCAGTACTTAGTAACATTGAAGTGTAAACTGCACTACCAAGGAAGCCCAAAGTAATATTCGTCCAGTTGTACAAACATTTACGCAGCGGCAGGACAACACTGGGAGTTCTCACTTGTAGCTGCATATGGCATGCATAATATTTAAAAAAAACTGCAATGCATCTCAGGAGCTCATTGAGCTAGCTTGATACGCTTTTGAAATAACAGGAGGCCTAAAAGATACACTTCATGGTGGAATGCACTAACTTCTTAACCTCTGGAGTAAAAAAATGGCTTGTGTGCCTTATGCTCCAAAGATTTGCTATTATAGGCTTTGAGTATTGCTTCAATTTCTATATTGTGCTAAGACCACAGCGAGTTAATTTCCTGTTTCTCATTCCCGCCCGCATGCTATTCCAGGAAATGTTACTAAAAATACGCACAGGCACTTCATTGTATAAGCAGCTGCCAAGAGCACATAAACTTGGTAGCTGTGTACAGTTGATCAAAGTGAGCAGCAAAAGCGGAGAGATCTAGTTGATTTATGCTGACTGTAACTCGGTATTTAGACCAAGAAAGTACACATTTACACTAGTATAGCACTCACAAGAGTCTTCTGGTCGGCAGCAAGTCGAGAATTCTTAAGTCACGTGCTGTGTTTCTTGTGTGTTTGTTATATTTACGCCCGTCTGCATATGTTTTGAGTTCAAGGAGAATGAAAAACAGGAAATTAGCTTGCTGTGGCCTAATGAATGCATGTGTTACATCCTAATGAATGAATCTGCTAGAATATTTTGCAAAAGGAAACGATGTGATAATGAAAATGCTTGCTCAACTACTGGTGACTTGTTTCCAATGATGCGATTGACCCACCAATTGGCTTTCGGAAGAGACATTAATTGCTACCTTTAAACCGCAAGCAGTGGACTGATAATATTAGTACACACCCACCATTTGCATACTTTGCGAGAGTCTGGTTCATGGTCATGATCATCGCGACAGCCTCTCAGGCCAGTCATGAATGTGCTTTGCAGGGATGTTCTCCTAAGGGGTTCAGGGTTGTGACTGTCACGAGGAGTGTATAATTTTTTGTGGCTTACAGAAGGGTTACAAATGGCTTTATACCATATTACATCATTTTAATAGTATTTCATTGGTTGAAAAGCGGAGTATAATGGGTGATATACTCCGCTAAATATCGCCTGTAGTTATTGCGCAATGCTATAAATAGTCGTGGACACGCTTAGTTACCATTAATTTTCATTTGCACTGTCGTTGCGATAGTTCCGCCACTCGAGTTCTATTAATGCTCTGAAACACTGTAACAGTGAGTTGCAGAAAGGTTTATAGCACAGCCTAGGTTTCAAAGAAAGCTCTCATTTGTTTGGACGCGTGACGACGCTGAAGGGAGGAGCTCAAAAGGGGTGGAGCGTCAGACGTGCCGTCTAGAAGATGTTGCAGTGCTGCTTGACTAGCAGAGCGCGAAGAAAATCCATAGCACGCTAACTCGAGAGAGGAGTCTTGGCAACACAGTGCATACACATGTGGATAACGTAATGTACTTTCTGGCTAGCATTTCGCCAAATTTAAATTTGGGCAATATTTTTTACACAGCCATTTTGGGGTATTCCGCCAAATTTTCCGGCTATACGGTAGCTACAAACAGGATGCTGCACCATACAGCTTGCTCACAAACTGACAATTAATTAGCTATGCACTTTGTTTTGGCCATCATATCTATATGAGCAGATATTGAGGAATTAACAGCACCAGGAAATAGCAATGTCACTCCATATTTGGTCTGATAAATGCATTTGTCGTTACTAGAAACGTACATGTAATTGAGTTATACCAGGAGCGCATGAGCCACTCGCTGCCTTTGGCAGTTCATGCACTCCTGGTTATACATATATTTATAGCATTGTTTTAGTACCACATCAGTGTGGCCTGGGAATGCCAACTCTGCTGAATTATAAGGTTGATAAGTATGGATCATTTTTATGAAATCCAACTGATAGCCGGTGTCGTAAATATTTTATTGTACAAGTGATAGCACATACCATTCCATGTGTGGCTTAGCCTCAAAGCTACATTTTCCCCATGAGATGCACACGAAGTGCACTCAAAGTGCACTCTCAGGTTAGCCTCATTTCCAGGCCCATGTGCGCATTTCACTTTAGCGTAGCTGACCTGGTACTTTTTCTTACGTGCATGACGCGGAGGGTAGAAGGGTGGTAGAAGGGTAAAAAAAATTGTGGGCAAGGACAGCTGCAGTTCTCAGACAATGAAGGAAGGCAGTGAATCTGCACTTCTTGTAGCTACTATTTGGAGCCTGTTTGTGCCACAGACTGAGCGCTGAAACACTGTCACCAGCAAAAGGTAGAGAAGCACAACAGTCTTTCGAGTGGTCCTGCTCCTGCGCAATTATGTAAGCTGACTCACATGAGAAAACGTACTGGCTCTCCAGTGTGAAATACACAGAGAGCCTGGGGTCAAGGCTACACTCAAGTAATACTACATGTACATGTAGGATTGCTTTACTATTCCTGCGTCTTGTTTGTTTGTCTGTCACTTATCATGTGTACTACATATTAAGTGATGTCATTGCATTAGTATGCTGTTATATAGCCACAAGCGCTACTGGTAACTATTCTGCAGCTACGTTATGCTTACACTATCCTATTGCCTTCACTTGGATGATGTACGTATGTATAATCTATTAGCTGGGTTTTGGAATAGCAATCTTGTTACCCAATGTCTTTGCAATTAAGTGGAAGACCCAGGTATACTTCTGCAGATGTTAGCTTGCAACAGAAAGAAAACAAGGATTCTTACAGCCTTGTTTCAAGCTACTCCAGAATTCTTAGCATTTTGTGTCTTGCGGGAATAATTATTGCTTGCTTTCATACCCAGTGTCACCAATTTTTAATGATGCATGGATCCAGGTATTACATACAAAGTTAATCTTGCTGGAAAGACAGCAATTTTTTCACTAATATCCCGCCAAGACACACGGGGGGGGTTGGTGATTGGCTGAGGTACCTCCCACTATCTCTGTAATACACTGTATATTTCTAGCTAGTGGGCAGGTTGATAAACACTATAGTACTGCAAATTGCAGGCTCCTTAAAGCAGTTGGCACCAAATCCTACTTTTAGTTGAGTACTTATGCATTCTGCAGGCAGTTACTGGAAATAGACGAGGTTCAACATCTAAGGGAACTGATGGCAACCCTATAAGGAAGTTTCAGTCAAAGAGGGATAGCAGTCAAGCACGCCATCATTCAGGAAGGTCATCTAAAGAATTTTCCTGGTCCCATAGTAAGTGTAGTAATAGCTTTGTTCCCAGGCCGCACACCCTGGCCTGGTATCATGGAGTACGGTAGTACTCCATATATAGGGATGGCACTGAAAAAAAATGGCTGCTACATTGCATGTGTACAAAGTGATATGTTAAAAACTCTGCCCTAGATGTAATCATAGGCTTTGATGAGCCATACCTGTCGGGGGCCTGTCTTTCTCCAGTGTTTTCATCAGTGACAAGACTGTTAGCGGTGTCAGAGAGCATCGCTGAAGTGCCACATCGGCAAGTCGCTAAATGGGCAAATCTACTATCTCATTCTTCTATTCTTTTCTTTTCTTTTCTGAGCCTACCACAATAATGGCTGAAGCGATTGCAATGATTCAAACGCGAAGAATCGGCATGGAACGTGTATTGCACTCATACAAGAGCGTTTGCAAAGAAGTGGAAGTTTTCAACAGTGATTTACTAGCGCTAGCAGCTGCTTTACTAGAGCTCCCCAAAAAAAGATCGAATATCCATTATAAACTTAATGCTCAATGCATGATTGAGAGCCTCATTATATAGAGCTATAGGAGTGTGCTATTTTTAGATATAAAGTCTTTATATGCTAGTGCTACTGGCAGCAATTGTGGATTGCAATTTAAAGTGCTGACAGATGACCACAATTGCTGTCAGTAGCACTTTATCAATAGAGTATTGCTGTAGAGGCACTTGAGATTAGTTAGTCAGCACTTCCTGTGATGTAGGTGCTAAATGTGATATTCTAAAAATAACTTTCTAACAAAATACCCTTTGTGACCAGTATTCATTTATGGTTTTAAAAGTGACTGAAAATGCACCAGAAGCGACCTCGTACAATACTTCTGCAGATGTTAGCTTGCAACAGAAAGAAAACAAGGATTCTTACAGCCTTGTTTCAAGCTACTCCAGAATTCTTAGCATTTTGTGTCTTGCGGGAATAATTATTGCTTGCTTTCATACCCAGTGTCACCAATTTTTAATGATGCATGGAACCAGGTATTACATACAAAGTTAATCTTGCTGGAAAGACAGCAATTTTTTCACTAATATCCCGCCAAGACACACGGGGGGGGGTTGGTGATTGGCTGAGGTACCTCCCACTATCTCTGTAATACACTGTATATTTCTAGCTAGTGGGCAGGTTGATAAACACTATAGTACTGCAAATTGCAGGCTCCTTAAAGCAGTTGGCACCAAATCCTACTTTTAGTTGAGTACTTATGCATTCTGCAGGCAGTTACTGGAAATAGACGAGGTTCAACATCTAAGGGAACTGATGGCAACCCTATAAGGAAGTTTCAGTCAAAGAGGGATAGCAGTCAAGCACGCCATCATTCAGGAAGGTCATCTAAAGAATTTTCCTGGTCCCATAGTAAGTGTAGTAATAGCTTTGTTCCCAGGCCGCACACCCTGGCCTGGTATCATGGAGTACGGTAGTACTCCATATATAGGGATGGCACTGAAAAAAAATGGCTGCTACATTGCATGTGTACAAAGTGATATGTTAAAAACTCTGCCCTAGATGTAATCATAGGCTTTGATGAGCCATACCTGTCGGGGGCCTGTCTTTCTCCAGTGTTTTCATCAGTGACAAGACTGTTAGCGGTGTCAGAGAGCATCGCTGAAGTGCCACATCGGCAAGTCGCTAAATGGGCAAATCTACTATCTCATTCTTCTATTCTTTTCTTTTCTTTTCTGAGCCTACCACAATAATGGCTGAAGCGATTGCAATGATTCAAACGCGAAGAATCGGCATGGAACGTGTATTGCACTCATACAAGAGCGTTTGCAAAGAAGTGGAAGTTTTCAACAGTGATTTACTAGCGCTGTCGAGTGAATGCTTGCCGTTACACGCCATTTTCATTTATAACTATTAATAACATAACCGGAAGCTCAACTACTGAGCGCGTGTTGCATTGTTTGCGACGGCCGAGGCGCGAACCAGCTTTTGCTAGGACTTGGAGTGCACTTTATAATAGCAGTGAGTTGCCATAGGACATATATAAGTATAACGAATGTTGAAATACAGCTGCTAGACCTGACCTTGATGATGTGCATTAAATAGAGTCAGTATCCGCCTCGCTTTTGGTGCTGTATATTCATCTTTGCCAGTATTGCCTTGCAGTTGTCTGTGGGGCCCTTGTAATATAATTGTACTGTGTGGCTATCGTCTATGTATGTAGCTGCAAGCTGCAGCTGTGCAACCACAACGATCCATCCCCCCAAAAAAGCAACAGAAACAAGTAACAAAAAAACATTTTAAAAAATGAAAGAACATATAGGGATGGAATGCCAAAAAAGCAACCAAACAAGGTAGGAATGACACCACAATACTCTTACGGATTGTCATCCCTATATCTTTTGCCATTTTTCCACACACCAATTCCCGGCATGCCAAACCAGCCCTTTCCCCAGCCGATATAAAGTGGTAATTGCAGCACTTTACAATACAACACACATGACCCCCTCACACTACAACTTATCCTCCACAGCAATACGCACTCTAGACTACATACACATACCACTTACCCCACATGTCCTACACCACGTACAATCCACACCTACTTCTACAATGACACCTACACTCTTCCACCTGTAACAACAACCTTTGACTTGGCCAATGGAATAATGTTTAGTACTGAACACATTTCCAATTAAAAACTATATAGTATAATATAACATATAACATCCTGTCATCCCATGTAACACTCACATACATGTATAGCTAATGAGACCTAGTTGGAAAATTGGCAAAAGATATAGGGATGACAATCCATAAGAGTATTGTGGCATAACTGGCCATAAATCATCACAGGCGTTGCAGCTCTACGAACAACCATCAGCTGCACAAGAAAAGACTGTTTCAAAGGTTCTAATGTCTCGACCTGGAACAGCACTCTCAAAAGTCCCAACTCCCGACCGGTTACAAATTGAAACCGCGCTGTCGAAAGTCCTAACGTCGGTAGCGAATGTGAGCAAGCTCAGTACGTATACACAAGTGTCAAAACCAAATTCTTCAAGTCAGTTCTTTTGGCCCATGTTCAGTGGTCTGTCTCAGTGCACAATAAATATTACTCCTGCAAACTTTGTAGTGATCCTTCAGCGGCAGACTGAGCCATCTGTGGAGCCACCAGAGCAAGTCTGTGAAGAGCTCAGTACTGCCCAAACTTTAACATTGGTAGCTGTACATGTATTGCTTATTGTTTGTGCATTGGACTGATTGTTTGCTACTTCTGGTGCAATATGTCACTTCTGGTGCAATATATATGTTGCACTGTCGGCGCCAAGCTCCTCTACTTTCAGTTTCTGTGAGGAGTTATGGCCACAACAAAACTATATACATGTTATTATGTTTCTTTATGGGGCCCCTACAAAGCATGTGGTCAAAATGGCGTCTCTGGTAGTTACATGGATGCTGTCTTCTAACTTAGAGCGCACAAAGCGTCCGAGATCTGGACAAGTTTACCACATACTTTTACTAAGGAATTAAGCCTTACTACAACTCCCAGGTTAGTAGAGTTTGTGTAGCCTCTGTATATAAGTAGAGATATGAGCGCTATTAATAACTTAACAGACGGCATGTTTGAGCGATACGTTTGTTAGTTTTGAGCAGCCCACGTCGTCTCTCCACTCACCCATAGCAGTCATGGCTACATATGATCCTTGATAATAAATTATGTTGCAGACAGAGACGGCAATCTTCCAAAGACTGGTCACTTTTTTGTAGCTTCTCCAGCGGCATTATCATATGCATGCATCGTTCTGGGTCAGTTGTTATTTTCGCAACAGGCTGGCTTGCAATCTGTCTCGCCCCGCCCAAGTCGTGATTCAAATACATCTGTTTCTACTAAACCGCTTACGCTTGGCAGTGCAATTACCCTCAATATCCAATATACCCTTGATATACCATAAAAGTATTGTGGTGTCGTTCCTACCTTGTTTGGTTGCTTTTTGGGGATATGTCTTCATTTGACTTGTTGTCTATGGGATTGTTTATATTTACTCCTCATCCTATCCCTGACTATGGATATTACTGTACGTACCTTCCCACTCCGTTAGAACTTGCGGATCAACCCTTTCTTGCCTAGCTAGCTCAGTTTATTTTTTTAATCACTTTTATTAAAATTATTCTGCTGTATAGCAGAAAATGTAATGAGAAATGATTTTTTGCGAGTTTGTGATTCAAAACTGAGTACATACATTAATGCTTTGCGCACCCACAGCACATTAATATATCATCCATATACAAGCTAAATTTGAAGCATCCAGCAGAGATGCTGACTCCAAGGTGTGTGTTCAAATCATGGGCTTCTCATCCCTTTTTTCGTTCTTTCTTGGGTAAGGCCTACATGTACACCTTAGTATGTAAGGAAACATTTGAAAATAAGGAGAGAAAAAAACACAAAAAAAAGCAAGGGCATAGCACTTTATTTGCATTGTACTTTCAGGAGGTGATGGTATATGTATACACCATACCCTTCATGACCCTTACAAATTGTCTTTTATGTGGAGAAGGTGGCCTGGGTACAGGTGCATGAAAGGTATATGTATAGATGAATTGAGTAGGTTAACCAGAGACGGTTGAGGTGGACAATGACAGTTGCAGTTGTATTAGTTTTGAAGTGAGGAATAAGAAACCGGAATTTAAGATCAGGGAGGTCTCAGATGATGGAGAGATCTCAGAGTCATTCTGTCTCCTATATCAACAAAAACCATGTCGGTCTAATTTTAAAGCACAGTACAAGCATAATGACATCTCCTGCAGTAGGCATAATACCATGTCAATTTTATTCTGCTGATCCATAGGACAAAGGGCCTCCCATGATCATCATTCAATGCTCTCTTATCCTAGGTTCAGAAAGAAAGCAAAAGAGCCCAAGATCTCGACCTTCTCATCACATTCATCGTGAAAAATCATCCCGTAACCGTATGCGTTCAAGATCTCGATCGCCAACTAATCGTAGGTATGATCTTAATTTTACTTTTATGTGAAGTCAGGTGTATCTATGCATCTTGTTGCGGAGTAATTGACTCTCCACATTCTAATAACCTTATTCCCGGGCTCTACTTTTCAGCTGTTTTCGCACACTGTGTGGAAAATGTTCAGGAAATTAGTCTATAGACATGTAGGTGTTAAACACTTCCATCTGTGTGGTATTGATTAACCAATAATCATCCCAGACCTAAGATTGGTTTAGCCTCGTTCCTAGGTTCCATTTCCCAGCTTTCTCGCACCATGTAGAAAAACGGGGAGGGAGCCTGGTATATTTCATTACTTTCACTGTGACGTAGGGTGCATGATTTTGTTAATTGGGGCGAGCTTGAGCGAGCCCCACACTAGCATGTTTGGTGGGACAATTTCTCTGTATGTATGTACATACGTACTTCTGTCTGTACGCACATACTGCATATGCGCTTGTGCTCCAAATATTTGACATTTACCACGTTATACTCACGTGCGCATTCAAGTTAGTGAACTTTGATGGGGTATAACTGACACCAAGGCAGGAACCAAGAACTCCAAGAAGAGAGGACTGCAGAAGATACTATTGTAGGTAGGGTACTTGCTAGCCTTCGTTCCCAGTCTCCGCTCCCAGCTTTTTTTCGCATGTTGCTCGGAGTGGAGACTGGGAACGAGGCTAGGTAGAGTACTGCTCACGAGTAACTTAACAGCACTTGCGAGTCGCTTGCGAGTTGCTCGCGTGTCACTCGCGAGTACGTGCACTCACACACACGAGTATGTGCACATTCGCACGCAAGTACTCGCACACGCACACACAGTGCACTCGCGAATCACGATCGCACTCGCAACTCGAAACGATGCGTGATTTACTAGTTGCAAAATAAAGACTACATGTAGCAACTGAAACAAAGAAAACAGAGCCAGGCTGAACAAGTGAGCATGATTCGCATTAATTTCGGTAATGCACAAGTGTTTGACTCGCATTGCACTCGCATGTACATACACACACACACACGGGTTTGTGAACACGCACACGCATGTGGCAGGCGAGTCACTCACGAGTGGACACACATGGACCAACAAGTTGCTCGTGAGCGGTACTGTACTTGCTAGGCGACAACGTACGTACTCGGAGACCGCAGAGGCGAGTGAGACCAGGCTCCAGTGGTAGAGAGAGGTCAGGTGCCAATGGGATATATATATGTATATTGATAGAGAGTGCTAACAAGGGAGAAGGACAGAGAGGCAAAGCGCCAATTGGAGAGGTACGTCATGTCAACGAGGGAGAAAGGTAGCAGGTGTTTTTTTCTAGAAGTTTAGTTTAGGGGGGATGCTTGGACTAAGCTCCTGAAATACAGTCTGCAGGTATCCTGAAGGAGAAGGAGCACTAACAATAGAGAAGGGTAGGGGGTAACCTGGAGAGAGAGAGGCCAGGTGCCGGGTGAGGGAGCACCAATGAGAGAGACGAGCAGCACAAGCCTCCAGTAGGATTGATGATCTCACAAGGATCTGATGTGAGATCGGAGTTCTACGAGTGGCAAGGCCAATATATGACAGTGTATTTGGCCTCACTCTGCCGTAGCGGAGTCAGTATTCAACAGCAGAGTTGATCAAAGAAAAAGAATAGAGTGCGCATGCGCACAAGGGGGACAACCCACATGACATTAGGCGGCCTCAAATTTTGTAAGAAGTATTTTAAATCAGTTTGTATAATGCAAACATTTCAGAATCAGACACATATGTGCTATTGCTCTCAGCACAGTTTATACAAGGTCACACTGCGAATCAGAAATAGACCTACAACTCTCCAAAGAACTCTGAAACTTGAAACAAGGTATATCATTGCAATGTCTGTAGTACTGATCTCAACATGGATTATAATCTGAAAGAAGAGAGAAAATATGTTACAACTATGCACTGGGAGGGTAGTCAAACCCAATTGGGAGGGACTGTCATATATTCACCTTGCCACTTGTAGAACTCCGATCTCACATCAGATCCTACAGATCCTTGGGAGATCATCTATTCTACGTCGTAAGGCTCATATATGACAGTGTATGGTTCAAAGACTGACCAGTATTATTCTCCAGGGTAGCTCAAGACGGCTTTAGCATAATCTCCCTTGGATATAGGCTTGTAGTAGAATTTCTCCAGGGTTGATTGTCGGGACCATCCTGCCATGTTCAGAATGTCTGGGATTGATACCCCTTGTCTCTTCGCCATTGATGTTGAGGCTGCTCTTGTGGCATGAGCCTTGAATGCTTCTGTGTTAACGCCAGCATCCTTAAGGAAGTCTTTCATCCATCGGGAAATAGATGCTGAGGATACTGGCCTGTGTGGCTTTTGGAAGGAGATAATAAGCGGACAGCACTTGTCAGGGTCTATCACCCGTAGTGAAGCTGTATTCTCCTCATGAATTTTCAAGGTCTTTACCGGGCAAAATGGAGGCTCCTCCTCAAAACAAGCATAGAAACTTTCCCTGGGTGGCCCAGAGTGTCTGGTTTTGGTCAACCCGGGATACGAAAGGTTACACCCTCAGGAGTAAAATGCTGGAATTGTATGTCCAGAACATGGAGATCCGATGCCCGACTTGCATTTCTGAGGGCAAGCAGAACAACTAGCTTCTTGGAGAGCTCCTTTAACGATAAGTCCCTTGTAGGAGCTTGAGATCATATGTGGTTTATCACAGTCCCCACACTCCAGACAGACTGGAGCTGGTGTCTCATGTTGAACATGCCCTGTAAAGGACGGCACACCAGGGGATGTTGGCCAACTAACTGGGGAGAGAGTCGCTGAAAGAGCTGACCTGTAGGAGTTCATTGTGGAATATTGGTGTCCAAGAGATGTCAGAAACTCAATCATGGGACCTATAGCTCTTGGAAATGGATTGATATGTCTCTCAGAGCACCAACGTACCCACTTTCCCCATGCTGAAGCATGTCATTTTTGTGTACCATGTCTCCACGCTGATGAGATAATCTGGAAAGCCCCTCGTGAAATTCCTCAGTTTTGGATGGAATTCCGGACACTCTCCAAGCAGCTAGGGGGAGCCGACTTTGGAGTACTATCAGTGGATGAGGCTCCCCTGCTGGGTTGCTCAGCAGGGCTGGGGTCTGCATCATGGGGAAGGAGGATTGGAAAGTTGATGAGACTCTCCAGAAGAGGTGGGAACCAGATCTGACCCCCACACTGGGGCAATTAACACCGTTTGTCTCACCCGTTCCTGCCTGATCTTTTGGTTACAACGCCCCAGCAGGATGAACAGAGGAAAGGCATATGGTTGCAGATCTGCCCAAGGTTGTGCTAGAGTGTCTATCATCTCTGCCTCCAGGTCTGGGCGGAAACTGAAAAACCTCGGTAGCTGCTTGTTGTGTCTATAATTGCCGCAAATAGATCCACGTCGAAAGGACCCCATTTTGATTCCAGTGCTCTGAACACCCTTCTGTTCAGCAGCCAATCGCTTGGGTCCACTCGTCTCCTGGACTCTCTGTCTGCTTCTACGTCTTCTGACCCAGGATGCGTTCCACATGCACTGTCAGGTTTCATGCCATGCACCAATCCCATAATTCCATAACCACTGTCTTCAAGGCATCTGAAGCTATAATCCTCGCTGCCACAGGGGGCAGAACTGGACGCCCATTGTACCTCTGGGACTTTGTAGCCCACCAATGGAGGTTGGCTAGTGCTCCAGGGCTGAGGTGGACTGAAAGCTCGTAGTCCCTTTCAGACCGTTTGAGGGCTTGAAAACGAAGGCGCTGAAGGGAACGATAGTGCAGCGGTGCTGGCAGAATCGCAGGTATGGAGGATGACAGAAGACCAATGATGTGTGCCAGCTGTCTCGCAGTTGCCTGTTCTTTGGAATTCTTTCTGGATCTTCCTTATTTTTTCTCTTTTGACATATTGTCATGGACTGTGAGTTTATAAGGCACATCTTGGTTGCCCATGGACAGAGGAGCTTTGTGAATGTTCTTGGGGCAGTTGCTAGCCCGAAGGGGAGAGATTTGAATAGGTATCTCTGACCTCTCCACTTGAATCTGAGGAACTGACGGTGCTTTTTGTAGATGGGAACTGTCAGGTACGCATCTTTCAGATCTATTTTCCCCATCCAATCCCTGCCTGTAGAATATCTTTCAGGCTGTTGACACTCTCCATCTTGAAGTGGGTGACGTTGAGGAAGGAGTTCAGCCTTTTCAAGTTGATTATTGGCCACCCCTCGTCTTTCTTGAGGACCACAAAAATTGGGCTGTACATCCCCCTCAGGCTGCTTGTCATCTCTATCGCTCCTGTTCGGCTGACACCGGGGGGGGGGAGGCCGAGGAGGAATGTCTGGGGGGAGAGAGACGAACTCCAAGTGGTATCCCTGTATGGACTGTAGAACCCAGGGATTGTCTGTCAATTCTTGCCATTTTGAGAGGTGGAGACTTAGGGCTCCCACTAGGCTTACTGGGACTTCAACTGGTTGAACTGGGATTGTGCTCTTGGTGCCTTGTTTGTGTGCCACCGGTTCCTTGGTAGCTTTTGGAATGTTCTGAAGTTGCCACTCTTGGAACGGGTGTACGGGCTGAACATTTTGCCCGGCTTGCCCCCATACTTGACAGCCGGGCCCTTGGATAAAAAAGGCTACCCGAGGTATTGGGTTTTGATGAGAATAGGCCTGAATCCACCTTGGACATGGCTTTGTTGAAAGCCTCAATGGTATTGGCCCGTTCAATAATCTTTTTCCTTGCTTGAGGACCAGATCCAGCGTCCCCCAACTCGTCCTTGCAGACCTGCGAGAGGAACTTGGCCAGCTTTGGCCGAGATTGGCAAATGTTGTTAGTAATGGCCCTCCTTCTGATTTTAGAGATGTAATTGGAGGAGTTGCCAGTAAGCGCCAGAGTTGATTTTAGGGGCTTCAGAACTTCCTCCACTGGGATTAGCTACTCTGGTCTTCCGGACGTACCTTGTTCTGCCAACTGCGACCAGAGGTTTGTGAGAGGAGCACATGTGGCTAGAACTGAAGTCTGTATTCAAGAGAGCTGCTTGTCTGCTGCGACAGGGAATTCTCCCTCCATGGCCCCCAAAATGTCTGGGTCTATCTTAGGGACCTTTGCTACTGGAAGCCCAGGTTTGGGATATTCTCTTGCCATGTGCTGATGTTTGCGTCTAGGGATGCAACGGCGGAAGGTAGATGAGATGAAGAATTTTACTTCCTCTGCAACTTCACTATTTATATCAGAGTTATACTAGGTATCTGGGTCAAAAGCCTCCTCTAGCTCCTCCTCGTCCTCCACTGTAATGGGACTATCTCGTCCAGTTGTCCCTGAAGGACACAAAGGCCCAGGAGCTTGAAAGTACCTGGCTTGTTTAAGAGGAGGTGGGGCATTCAGAAGTCCCTTGTCTGATTATAGTGTAAAACCCACGGAGCCTAAAATCAGTCACTTTCCTTAAAACGAGCAAAATTTGAGGCCGCCTAATCTCACGTGGGTGGTCTCCCTTGTGCGTATGCGCACTCTATTCTTAGACTTTTTCTTTGAGCTTGCTGTTGAATACTGACTCCACTACGTCAGAGTGAGGACAAATACACTGTCATATATGAGCCTTGCCACAACGTAAAATTAGGAGTATCATGGGCAACAGACATCACTGCCCACTTTTTAACCAACACTTGGTGTGATCAAAAAAAGATAATTTTATAATCATGCTCGAGGGACACGTGTGATGCGTCCACTCAAATGAATGATACATATTCAGGACTAAAACATTACCCATGGAGGTGATGTTGGGGGACGTACATGTACATGGTTGTCAGTTCAAGCAGTTAGGACATAAACAGTGGTGTAGCCAGTTGGTGATAGTGGTATATAATTAATAATTAGTACCACCAGGATTTATCAACTGAATATTCCAGGACATAAAATAATATAATGAAGCAGCTGGTATTGGCAAACACCCTCATTAAACTTCAAAAAGTGAGTATAACAATGGGCCACTTTCAATCGCACCCTTGCAGAAGAGAAAGGTCAGGCGCTAACGGGATAGAGAGGGCCAACGAGAGTGAAGGATAGCAGGTACCCAGTAATTTTTTGCCTTTTTTTATAGAAATTAGCTGGCTGCTTGGTGGCCAGCGGGGGCTCCTGCAGGATCGGGAGCATTACTGGAAGCATACATGTCACTGGATCCATGCACTCTTTAACCAAAGATAATGTCAACTGTAGATTATCTATTACTTTAACCTGTAAGACCGTGATCTGTAGAAAATTACGTTGAACAAGCTTTTGAGTCTTGCAGTAAGATGAAGAATTCTGGTATGGCAATTGAAAGGAAGCCTCCAAAGTTTACGTAAAATATTATTAAAAGCAACCTCAAGAGAGCAAAGAGTAGGGTTAGAAAGATTCCAAAGTGCAGCACCATGAAGAGCTGGAGCCTCACATCTGGGGTCTCTGGGTACTATGTTATCACCTAGCAAGTACCCTAACTGCGATAGTACGTATCTCCTGCTGTCCTCTCTTATTTGGGTCTGCCTTGCTGTCAGTTAGTTAGCATGATCGAACTCAAGTGCTAGTGCTAGTGCAAATAAACTTGATTACGCAACATGTGAACTATTGTCGGATATTTGGAGCATAAGTGCATATGCGGTATGGTGGACATACAGACGTACGGACATATGTATGTACAGACAGACGTACGGACAATGAAATTGTTCCACTGTACATGCTAGTGTGGGGCTTATGCTAGTTCTAGTGCAAATAAACTTGATTACGCACATGAGCACAACATGTGAACTGTTGTCTGATATTTGGAGCATAAGCGCATATAACATATGTACGTACAGACGGACGTACAGACAGTGAAATTGTTCCACTGTATGTGCTAGTATGGGGCTTGCTCAGGCTCGCCCCAATTATGCTGACCCAGTGTGCATTATGTGCAATTTTTTGCGTGGGCTGACAGCAGTATTGATGTTCTGTTGTTTGAGATTAGCTCAGATAACCATGTCGTTCATTAATCATTGTTTGATCCAACCAGCACATGCCTGTATGGCTGACTATTGCAACTACAAGTTGGCAATGAAAGTTGGACAATCAATGAATTGTAGCAAGGGTGCATCGAGGTGGCGAGAGGGCATGCAATGTGTATAGACTGCGAAATGCTGAGTGTTAATAAACATATAATTTTATCACTGAAAGTGCATGATTTTGGGAATGCTCTGATTTTGCCATACACAGCACTAGCTTTGTGTATTAAAAACGAGATACCGTAGGCGCTCTAATTATGTATCACCCAAAAAATAATTGTTTTTGAACAGCGACGCAATATTAGAAATTCGATCGTCACAGCGGTGACGCATAATTAGAAATATGATGCACAATCATGGCTGCGACTGTAAATGGAAGCGATATAAATGACCTGAAACAGCTTGCAAAGCACAAAAAAACTTCACAGAAGACAGCGAAAAGGCGCCTGTTGTGTTTTAACAGCTACAAAATGGTAAGACAGCTGCAAATTTAGTATAACAAGCTTGATTGAAGTCTAGCGTAGCTGGCCTATCCGCGGTAGTAATTTGCAAGCAAGCCAGACATCAAAGCAAGGTACCAGTGTAGTGTACATACCGTATAGCGGGTTATTTTCGTGGTCAACCGACGAGTCACGAAATTTTTCACCCATGAATTTTACGATCGGTTACATGTGCTGTACAAATTCGAGCAGACTAAGCGCTAAGTCGACTTTCACTATGGCTCTCTATAGTACCTGTGTCCCGTTGACAATGCCCTGGATCCACGGGTCCTCTGTCACAAGCCGTCCTTCATGCTGTGATTGAATAAAGTAGAGGTGATATTAAACGAAAAAGCGAGGCCCATACTTCTTCATTACCACGGCGGTATGGTAGTTCTTCTCCAATATATTGGCCTCCCATATGCCTTTACAGACTTGGTAGCCTCTCATGCACGACTCAATGCTGATGCGCTCCAACTCTCTCGTGCAAAATCGAACCACGTGTACTAAGTCAAATTTCATATTACGTCATTGCGTATTCACGATCGAATCGCCACAAAATTTAGAACCATGAAAATTATTTCTAATGACTTCTCGAGCTTTTCACAAAAATTTGCACCCACAAAAATAACCTGCTATACGGTAAGTGCATTTATGTGCGTAGCTAGCTAGCAAGCAACAAAGACCATTGTAGCTGGCGCAATAGTAGGAAATAAGTCTGCAGAGAGCAATGGTAGTGACGCATAATTTGAAATTAGCGATTAGAAGACGCAGAATTAGAAGGACGCATAATTAGAGCGCCTATGGTAGACAGGCAAGTTGAAGGCTTGTTCTAATTGAGAGAGTGAATCAAAGCCATCGGTAAGTATTTAACAAAGCGGGGCATTATAGTGTCAATTCTATCTCGGGCAGTAAGCTTAAGCAGTCAGACTGTCAGTAAGCTTAAGCATGCTTGGCTTTATGACTTTAGTACAGCTAGCTAGCGGGAAATAAAACTTACTTCTTTAGCTTCAAACAAGGCTATATCAAAGAGCGCATCGAGCCGCCAATTGGATCGGGGCCAGGGGCTTGCTGGGCTGTACTGACTCAATGTAGACCGTGCCTTGGCAGGGCTGTGTGCTGTATCTAGCAATGCTCTTTCACCGAGTCTGGCCCGATAAGCCAGTGGGAGAAGTAATTGGGCTAGCAGAAGGTAAAACAGATGCTGCTTTTCTGGATTACTTAGCCAACCTCTGCAAGCATACCGTACATCACTGCAAACGTACCGTACATGCCTGTAAACGTACCGTATATTTACTACCACGTGGTTAACCGGAAGCACTATTATTAGTAATACTCAGCATTATGCCATCTATACATGCACTATAGGAAGTTGCATGCCCTCTCGCCGCCTTTGGCGGCTCAATGTGCCCTTGATTGTAGTAGTGGCTACTGGTTATAGTATCTAATGTCCCAAAATGTGGAAGGATAAGTTAAGGTTAAAATGCCTTAGGGTATGTTGGTAAAAAAAGTGTGCCTGAACCCAGCTGTCAGCTTGCAAGTCCAAAGGTACGTATGCCACTAGGCCATTAAAGCTAAGTCTTGGAATAGCTTTAAAATCAGTTTTTGGCATATCCGTATTTTATTACTGAAAGTGAATCATTTCCTTTTCTATTGTATAGCAATGATATAACTCTTGTACCTCTATGACCCCCACCTTCATAGATACATACACATACACTCCCTATTTCAGCCTCATTTCATATTTGGCAGTGTAATATGTATTCATGTATGCTTGGTATTAATCTTTGTTTAAGGAGGCCTGCTATTCATCATTGTAAAGACTCCAGACCCTTTCCGGAGAGTGTATCCCTGAGCCACAAACAAACTATTGATACAAAGGGGAGCCTTACTAAAGGTAAGTCTTTAATCAGTTGAAATTACACTTAATTGGGGCGAGTGTGAGCGAGCCTCAAATTAGTGGGTCGCCAGTGCTGCTGTGTATGTATGTGCGTACGTGACGATGCATGACCCATATAGCAGAAGCATCCTAATTCCACAGTGGACAAAATATTTTTACCTGGTCAACCACTTATGTGCAGTCATAATTGTAAGAGATACATACATGTAACTTGTCGATAGTCTTATGTAGGCTGTGAGGACTGCAAATTGAGAGAGAACAACAAAGGCAAAGACTCTTGTGTAAGTTGGCAGAAGTTTGTGAGGCGGCTGGAGGGCAAACGTTTATGACCATAGTGGAAAATGGAAAAACACGGTCAGGGAATTTGAAGGCAAGCATTCCTTGAGGGCTAGCATTTACATGTGTGACAATATGGCAAGGTCAGGCCAGGGAGGTAGTGCTAAAGAGTGAGTACCTGCACAACGTGTGTGACAGCTAAGAGCAACGACTTCAGCCACCCCCAAGCTCCTGGCAACTCACCTATGTATAAGAGTCTTCAACAACTTTTAATAGTTGGCAGTACATGTACCTCCTAAACCCTGCAATAAATTAATTAATCTTCTATTTTGCACATTTACAGACACTCACGCTCCCCCCCCCCCCCCATAAAGTCCTGTATTCACCTAATTTAAGAAATTAATGATACAGTGCAGATCGATCGATACATGAAAGTACACTTGGCAATAGAAAGTATTGTACGTAGAAGCCGCAAAATGCAGTGTTTGGTCCTTGCTTGTATTCAAGAGTGCTTAGAAAATGTTCCATTTTTTATGTGCTATTGTTGTTTCATATGCCAATTGAGCAGATGCAGGCCTATGCTTGAATTTGAAATTAGGTGCATGCCATAAATTCCGAAATTTAATTATCATATAGTCCATTCTTTTGTGGGTAATTTATTTTGCAGTTTTCCCGTTTTGACAGTATGCAGAAATACTCATGGTTTTGTGTTAAGAATGAAGAATGGTGACGGTGTGATAGTGTGGTAGGATGGTTGTGGTAAAAAAGCCAGTGAGTGATTAGTGATATAGATTAGGATGGCTAGCAAAAACACGTGAGAAAGTCTGAGTGAGAGTCCAACTCCAGCTCCACAAGCAGGTTAGAGTCCAACTTCAGCCCTTAACCCTTAGGGCGCGGCTGTGGAAATTAAATTCCATTTGTCCACGCGGAAGCTGTAATTAATTATAGCCAAGGTACATGAACTCGAAGTTTTCTATGGCTGCTAGCTAGTTTACCTGGTGAACGGCAACTTTGGAGGCTAGGAACTGTCAAGCTGTCGTTAAATTGTGTGCTAAGGGCGTCTGACTATAGCGTTAGGCTAAGCTAAACTCGAGTGCTAACCTTCATACTCTTCCTGTTCTTGAGCCGTCGATGTCTGCCCTCTAGCTGGTGAGTTACTGGGGTAAATAGGTACTGGATTGATGCCTCAAGCCTATAATAGGCTTTTCGAGCGCTACTAACTGCGTTCCTGGTGCTAGAAAGCTTGCCTAAGCTGCCAGTGTAAAAACAGTACCACAAAAAGTAAGCGCTTAGATTCTCTAGATCGGTAGGTGGAGCTTCAGATCGATTACTGACGTTGCCAACGTCAGTAGGGATTAGTAGGGGCTTCCTCGAAAGCTTGTTAGCCGTGTTAGCATCCGGTAAGCTATGAATAACAGTATGAACGTATATATACGCTCGCCGCGATGACGATTGACTAACGTAGAGCGTATATATACGCTCACCGCGCTCAGAGGGTTAAGCAGGTGTGAAGGAGGACAAAGTGACTTGTCCCAGCCCTCATGTGTAACGGATTCTAAAGGAGGCTCTGGGGGGTGTGTCCATGTGTCTGAAGTCATCTCACCCTGAGTCTCTGATGATGTGCTCTTCTTCTTTGATTGATACTCCTTCCTTTGGGCCTTGACTGTCCCTTTGCATGGTTTTACTGTCCTCCTACCAAGTGCAATGGCTCAATCTGTAGAGAAACTGCCAAGAGTACGAACTGGTACACTAATTGTCAAGGTCTGAGATAGTGGTTTGCCAGTGGTTCTATATACCTATGCATCTACTATTCATATCCCAAGAATAAAGTTGCAGCCTCTTACCACTTGGTCTGGAGAAGCCGTTGCGTACGAATGGTTCAATCGTGCCTTGTGGAATAGGGGTGCATTTTTTCTTAGTACACTTTTGTTTGCCTCCCCTGAGCTGCATGAAACTGGTACCATTTTAATAGGACTACAGAATATGTAAAAACCAGGCAGTACACGAGCTAGCCCCGAGATACGCGTGTGAGTTCTGTTCAAGTGTTGAACAGAATCAGTCTTCAGCAGAGCACCCGAGTGCATGAGAGAATAAGATAAGTAGTAGTTAGACCATTCCTTTGAGGGCTTTATCAGTAATGAGATTGGGAAAGCTGTATTGACTTTGGCTGACGTCCAAACATGAGTTGAAAGGGTGAAATAGCAGTTGAGGAGTGACTGTGCTGCATTTCTGTAAGCATATAAAACTAGTGGGACTCAACATGCAGAGCTGGTGCTGCCCAGCCGAAGGGGGAATGGACGACATGGAGGAGGAAGAGAGCAATGACCTAGCTGAGGTGAACACAGTGGTGAGTCAGAAGTAAATCATACCACACTTGGGGGAGCCAATGGAGGCTAAAAGTGCTATTCTGACTGGCATTCAAGATGAGATTAAAAGAAACAGTTTAGTACGTACATAAGAAAAAAGTCACAGAAAACATTTTTAAAATGAAGAGACATATAGGGATGGAATCTCAAAAAAGCAACCAAACAAGATAGGAATGAACGACACCACAGTACCTTTACGGACTCCCATCCCTATATCTTTTGACATTTTAACAACCAGCTTGTTACATGGAATAACAGAATGTTAGATCGTGATATGTACATCCTGTGGCAGTTTTTTGAAAGTGACTAAATCTAGGGCAGAGTTTTGAACTTTCTACTGCGGGGAAAATTATAACGGGTCTTCTGGCGAGCTACTGCTCGCCAGGTTCGAAAGGTGCCGTTCAGCATGACGCGATAAACTGGGTAGCTAGCAAGCTTTCACAACACAAAATAGTAGCTACAAGTGGCGAAACACTCCCAGCAATTGTAACAGACATGAACAACAGCTAATAGCCACGGTAGCTACCCGTCTAGCCCGACCCTAGCGCCATTTTGGCTAAAAACGGTAGGCTGGCAGCATGGCCACACGTACAAACACACAGAAACGCAACAAAACTAGCTACAGACGGAGACCAGTAGCTTACCGTGCTATCCCACATCGATTTACGGGCAAAAAAACGCCATACGTCTTGCCTAGGCTCCCCTAGCCACCAGCCCTACCACAGCTTTCTGAACATTTGAACGACTGGAACGGAATCGGGTACCCGCTTTATGTAAGCAATCGGGGTATATTTTTTCGCGCGGTAGGTATGTCCCGTTATATACCTGTAATGCTGAAATCTGATTGGTTAGAATGACTTAGGTATAGTATAAGCCCTCGATACTTCCTTGGCTTCCACGGGAGATAATTTTTCCCAAGGTAGATAACGGGTCATACACCCCACTACGTAGTGATCACTTAAACTAGGTATACGCATTGCGCAGATGGGGCCTCACGCAAAGGTATGACGTATGATAGTTAGCACAAAACCAAACCTACCCGGGTAATAAAATGTTTGGGAGCCACATTGCCCACGCAATTGCTGGAGAAGCAACGACTACTCTAATAGGCCTTCAGGAGACGGATGTCTCTGTATACAACACACTTCCAAGGACCACCAGTTATGGGTGCTACAGGAGAGCAGAAGTGCTTGAAACTCACGTTCGTATCACTCGCATCGCTCCACGTACCGTCCGTCTCCAGCGGTCAGATCTCTGCTGAAACAGACTACACAAACTCTAATCACGTTGGAGCTATAGTAAGCTTACCTGGGTAAAAATAAATGATGGATTTGTCCTGATCTCTGATCCTTCATGCGCCAAAAGTACATAAGTGGCATCCATGTAACTGGTACAACGACGTGCTTGCCCCCTGCAGGTGGTCCCGGGGACCGAAAGCATTACAGATATAGACATATACATATAATATACGGAAGGTAACCTGAGAACGTAACCTGAGATTCAGTTGCATTCCTAAGTGTGACGGAAGTTGCGCACATACAAATATATATATATCGAGGGTAATTGCTCTGCCAAGTGTAAAGTATAGCGGTCGAGTAGAAACGGATGTAGTTGAATCACGACTTGGGCGGGGTGACATGGGTCACGAGCCAGCCTGTCACGAAAGTAACAATTGACCTGGAACCATGCATGACAATGCTGCTGGAGAAGCTGCAAAAAAGTGACCTGTCTTTTGGAGACTGCTGTCTCTGTCTGCAACGTACGTATGTTCAAGGATCAGCCGTGATGCTGCGGGTGAGTGGAGAGACGATCAAGGTCGGCTGCTCGAAACTCACAAGCGTATCGCTTGAACGAGCCGTCCGTTAATAGTACTCATATCTCTACTCATATAAAAGAGGCTACACAAACTCTACTGACCTGGGAGCTGTAGTAAGCCTTCCTTAGTAAACGTATGTGGTAAACTTGTCCAGATCTCTGACGCTTCGTGCGCTTTAAGTTCGAAGACGGCATGCACATGTAACTACCAGAGACGCCATTTTGACCATGTGCTTTGTAGGGGCCCCATAAGGAGACATATAAAATGTATATAGTTTTGTTTTGGCCATAACTCCTCACAGAAACTGAAAGTAGGGGAACTTCACGTGCGTTTTCTTACTTCCCCAAGGATCACAATAGTATACGTTTCACACCTCTGTGACCCCTACTTCATGTAAAAAGTATTATTTTATTTATTTATTCATGGGTAACCGCAGTGCCAAGTGAGAGGAAAGCGGTCGATATTAAAAGTGGTCACATGTAAGAGCACGCAATAAGTGACCGGATTTGATTCACAAGTGAACAGTAGCTACATAGCCAGAGCTATCACCAAGGGCGCATCGAGCCGCCGAAGGCGGCGAGAGGGCATGCAACTTCCTATGCTGCACGTATAGACGGCATAATGCTAAATGTTACTAAAAATAGCGCTTCCGGGTAACCACGTGGTAGTGAGTATACGGTACATTTGCAGGCATGTACGGTACGTTTGCAGTGATGTACGGTACGTTTGCAGAGGTCAGCTAAGTAATCCAGAAAAGCGGTATCTGTTTTGCCTTCTGCTAGCCCAATTGCTTCTCCCACTGGCTTATGGGGCCAGATTCGATGAAAGAGTATTGCTAGATACAGCGTGTAGCCCTGCCAAGGTGCGGGCTACAGTAAGTCAACTCTCAGAGCAGCATCAGTACAACTCCACAAGCGATCCAGTTGGCGGTTCGATGCGCTCTTTGATATAGCCTTGCTTGAAGCTAACGAAGTAGGTTGTATATACCACTAGCTAGCTGTACTAAAGATGAAGCCAAGCATTCTTAAGCTTACTGCCCGAGATAGCATTCCCCAAAACCATGCACTTCCGGTGATAATTCAAATTCTATGTTTAGTAACATTCAGCATTTCACTGTCTATACGCGTTGCATGCCCTCTCGCCGCCTTCGGCGGCTCGATGCGCCCTTGGTATCATGCAGGCGCCTTGTAGGAAGTAAGTGAAATACACAAGTCCAGAAATAGTACACACAGTACTAATGCATCATGCAGTGGGCCAGTGCATAGTACAAATAGAGGTAATTACTAATTCCCATGACTACTGAGGTCTGAAGAGAGAAAGGGGCTAATGAGACATTCATATATATTCATACTAACTTGATTACTTATACCTTTATAGCTACTGCATCAGTATGTTTTCAAGAACTAATACCACTAATTGTTGGTTACACCACTGCTAGTATAGTGCATGTGTGTATCACAGAGATTGTTACAACATAGCTACTATAGTTGTTGTATTGACCGCTTTGAGTGCCATGACTTTTTTGCAGAATGAAGTGAGATGCATATGGTGTGAGACTGGGAGGAACTGCTGTGGAGAAAAACGAGAGGGACAGTCTGCAAATGACTACTTATTAATAATAATTCTCATACTAATCTCAATTACAGTACTGTAGCAAAACACTTCTGCATGTAGAGGTGGTTAGTCTACTGCGCAAGGCATAGTGAATGTAAGTATTGTCATTGTAAGCAAGGAAATCCAGTCTTGAATTGTGTATCACATTCAATTAGACTTGAACTGTGCACACCAAGGGTAGAGATATATTGTGGTATTCTTTACAAACTCACGGAGGAAACAGTCCACACTATCCTCAGCTACTAAGCTTGTCCTTGTTTGTACTGACACACAAAGCTGAAAGAAAGCCAACCCAAACCAGCATGAAGCTCTGAGCTCACCGTCATCACTGAGTACATTTCAGTCACAAAGAATTTTCGAAATGGCACAAGAGTACTGTCCTTACTCCCACTCATCATTGACAAGTTCAAAGGTCAGGCTACAATCGTCAAGGGCACAAAGGTATGTCGTGAAGAGCCCTGTAGGCCTTAATTCGCTGTGACATAGCTGCATGTGCTACTTCATGAGTAGTCACAGAATACATCACACTCCACTCACAGCCTGGGTTGCTCTATAGAAATGATAGCTACACTTACGCACCAACCTACTATTGTGGTAATCGGCACTGACTCCGGCCAAGTCACACTCTTCAAAACTAGCGCCCTTTCTGAAACGCAATCATCAGTCACTTACTTCTGCAGCGGGTTCATCACCCCAGCCAAATCACCGCGAAAGTACTCGTGAAACGCAATGGTCAGTCCTACAGTTTATAATACATCTATCTATGGTCAGTCAATTACTCTTGCAGCAGGCAGAAACCACAACAGAATGATTATTACAAATAGCAATACTGTATAACATCCGGCTATGAATCTCATCCACTTGGGCCCGCGGTAAAAATGGCGACTGTTGCGATCGAACAGAAGGAGAGGTGGCCCCAGTTCAGCCAAAGAAAGCAGCCAGATGAAAAAGTGGCTCATTTAAAGTTCCAGAATATTGATTATCTTCCTTTAGGCACAGTTTATTAGACCTGAGAAGGTATGAGAAAGCCTATACGTATAGGATAGACTACACCCAAGAGTGGGTTATGTGCCTATGTAACCCACGAGTTTGCGGTTATCCCGAGGCGAAGCCGAGGGATAAATGCAAACAAGTGGGTTACTGCGCATAACCCATGAGTGGGTGTGGTCTATCTGACTTATACCACATTGCGCATGCGCACAATCA
The DNA here is from genome assembly GCA_963921505.1 of Phakellia ventilabrum. Classification (NCBI taxonomy): domain Eukaryota; kingdom Metazoa; phylum Porifera; class Demospongiae; order Axinellida; family Axinellidae; genus Phakellia; species Phakellia ventilabrum. The sequence goes on from OY997390.1 coordinate 2,957,609, forward strand.
GCGCCACGTAGCAACGTCTTGCCTCCAGCGGTAAGAAAAAAAGTGTGGGTTATGAGCCTATGTAACCAATACTTTTCAGCCAATCACGTTTATTATCGATGATGTAATGTGGTATAAATTATATTATATTAATTAATTAATTATTTAAAACTTTTTTTCCTCTCACTTGGCACTGTAATTTGTAAAAATAAAAAAAAGGAAATGCTCCTGCCAGGATTCAACCCTGATCTACAGGGCCTGACTGGTTAGTAGTCAAGATGTTACCATGCACTACACTACCAGAATCACATCTATAGGGCATCTTAAAAACAGACTTTATACTACTTGAAAACTGCTCACCACTATAAAACTGTGTATAATTTTGTTTTGGCCATATCTCCTTACAGAAACTGAAAGAAGAGAAGCCAGACATATGTTTTATTATTCTTTACCCAAGATTACATGATATAAATTTTGATCCTCTCTGACTCCTCCTTCATACCAATACATTACATTACAATACATTACACCCCCTTCTTATCTTTACACTTGGCAGAGTATATATACGCTAGCTGAGATTTCAGCCGATTAGTTGCCTCATGCTAAGGCACTCGGCAATAACTAACGTGGAATACTGCAGAAATATTCCACAGCGTCTCTATGGGAGACTACTATATCAAGTGAGTAATAAAGCTTGTTATGTATGTACATAAAGATCACCATAATAATTATGTAAATACCCGGCTGGTTTTTAGATATGAAATATCAGTCTTGTTGAATCTGATAAATATTTGTACCTCCTCCCGTGTTAGCTAAGTATTACAAACTTTTTATGTATGGTACGTACCCCATAGCTTCCTACATTTAGTCTGTTTTTGGAGCTAAATTTGGATATGTTGGTAGCAGTTTACTGTGCACCTCACCAAAGCTGGACTAATCCAGTGGAGCATTGTATGCCCATTGTAAATCTTGCTTTACAAAATGTTGCACTGGAACACCGTCTGATGGTTTTTGAAATTGGAGAAAATTGCTTGGAGACCTTCACAGCTCTGCAGAGCAAGAGCCATTATTTAAAGAGGCCTGTTTGGAGTCAATAGAACTAGTTGTTAACCTTTTGTGCAACTTGTTTTTACGGAGAAAGTGTTATGCCACATGATGCAGCCACTTAAAAGTCAGTGCAAGAGTTTTTTGAGGAGATTCATGAGGTTGTTTTGCAGTGGGATAAATTGATCCAAAATGGCCTCAAAAATGCTCATCAGTGGCATTTGTTTTGAAGAATCACTGTCCATGTCGACAGTCCTCTTTTCACAGAAACAATTAATGCACAGATTCTTCCTATAGCTACTGTTTTAGTAACCTTCCTGAGATTGCATCATTTAGTGAGATACATTTCCTACCTAACCCCATTCCAAAACACTTAGACATCCAAAGCACTTGAAGTACAACACTACACAGTAGTATAAGTCAGTGCCGTCAAGACAGCCTATCTACAACTCTTTCATGGCCTTTATTGCTTCCAGCTGAAGGAGCCAAACCTTTTGCTCTGCCCAAATAGGATCTGTCTTTAATACTTTCTGTCTATGGGAATCCAGCCTTACCTTATAGCTGCTATGCACATGCTGCAATATTAGTGTGGTGAACATGGCACACTTTCTATCAGAGTGGAGACTGATAAAACTGAGATTGAGATATGTTGCTGCCCTAAGAATTTCTTTGAGAGGCCTAAAATCAGCTATGCTGCTTCCGAGCTTCTGAAGTAGGAGCAGGACAGTGCATTTTAATCACATTATGTACAAAGAGGCTATACCCCCAGTAGCATTGATTGCGAGTCCATACTATGACTGCTGGTACCACTCACCTAAAAGAGAACTAGTAAACATAGTAGCTCGTTGCATGTGATTACCACCGTATAGACGGAAAATTTGGTGGGAATTACATTTGGCAGAATCGCCCAGATCAGCTGTATAAAAAATATAGGCGGAATTTAAATTTGATGACATGCTAGGCAGAAAATGCAGTACATCATTTGTATACGTGAATTTGTACACTGCTCGACACTAATACTGTCCTAGCCTCGTACCCAGGCCACACCTCCCCCAAAAAGAGTGGCCTGGTATCCACTGTTTGCGCATGCGCTTAATTTCTCAGAATTCTGAGAATTTAGGATATTGCCGTATTGTGTCCGCGTATGATTACGTCACGTTCACTTACGAATCCGCGAATGTTTCCGTGTCACAAAGTTGTAAGTGAAGGCAGAGGCTTTCAAGCCTGCCGCGATGGTCTTTCATAAGGTAGATGCTTAGAAAAGTGATCGGTAGTTCGATTCTTTGATCCCGTTTGCCGCTGAAAAGCCTAGACGGCCACATCCGAGATTGAATATCGAGCGCGCTTCCGAATTTCTGTGGTAAGATAGCTACCATAATCATAGCGGATAGAAAATTACAGATTCTTTTACCATTCTAGACTGGTTAGAGAGCTATTTTAGTTGCAGAAAGTCAGAATCGAGGTTGATTTCTAATTCTCCGCTTACTCTATACGTATACTGCTTCCATACTACTCCTCGCTGTGTGACTAATATCGTTTACGGATACTTTTACTGACTTTTTTTCCGTACATTTAGCAATTTGTTCGCGCATGCGCAAACAGTGGATACCAGGCCACTATTTTTCAGGGGGTGTGGCCTGGGGACGAGGCTAATACTGTCCAAGCCAAAGTCAAAGTTTGAGGCTATGTCACCAGTTCAGTAGTTGTATAAGTGTTTACTGTGCCTTTCTTAGCGACACCTCGCTAATCCATGCTTGATTATGCTTTTTGTTCTGGATTGTGGCAGAAAACGTAGCCAATTACAACTCTCCACCAAATATTATCTACTTTCCATGATATGCATTTTTTTAAATATAGTAAGCCTTGCTTTATTCATTGCATATGAATATAATACGCCCAATATTGTACTGTGCAAGGTACTTTTAGCATTCTGCATGTGCTTGCATGGGTTGTCAGTTTTACATTAATTGTAAACTGGGAAAAATATGCAAGCAAAACGTTTTTCAATTGCTAACCTGTATTTTCCTACAGATTGCAGTGGTGATGATAAGCCTTCCAGTGAAGTAATGGGTGCTTCTGCTAGTACTGCAACTGCCTGTAATACCGCTGTAAAAGGTATGGACTCGGTCTCCTTCCTAGCCTTATTCCCAGGCTGCACTCCCCTGCTTTTCTTGCACTGTATAGAAAAACGACCTGGTGCGATAAACTCTGGGGAATAGAGCCTGGGAATGACATTATCTCCTTTCCTTGGATGGCTACGTATCGATTGCAATATACCTAAATTTGTTGTCTTCCAAGATACATGTATCTATGACTTTCTTATTAATTAATACTCTAGACACTAATCTGACACCAGAAGAAAAACTAGAACAAGCATTAGCGGCTGCTCAGGCTCTAGCCCCCAAGCTACCAACATACCTGAATCCAGGAGCTATGAACCCCCAGAAGTATCAAACTCTACAAGAAAAAAAGAAGCTACTTTGGAGCAAAAAGACACATGTACGTATGTTATCTACCTAACAATGTGTACTATCTCCATAGCATATAAGATAAAGGGAGAGAGTCAATAAACAATAAAGTGCTATCAAGGAAACAAAATTAAATTTCTTAACTGGATACTTTTATGCATTATTCTTGTTCAACTGTACAAAAAGTAACAACGTGCTGTGCAAGTTACTCTTTATTTGGGATATCTGACCACTATGAATAAAAGATCTCGACTTCAAAACCAAAAAGTCCATCCCTAGTGGATTCGCTACCCAGTAGTATTTTGATCATTAATACCCAGCCACAATCATATATGAGCTCTTATCATAGATCTCCAGCCAAATGAACTTTGGGAGTGATTAGTAGTGGGTGCAAAGCTGAAATAATTGTAGGCGGACTAAGGAGAGAGAGATCTGAGTGCTATGGAGCAGTTTGAACATTAATATTCCATTGTCTGGTTGTGTCTGGCTAGAAACTCCGTACTGATATTAATTGTGTATAACCTGAGGCTACCGTGATGAATAAATACAAATAGCCTAAAAAATATTTTTATCGGCTGGGTATGCATGTGAAGCATGTGCTCAGCTGGTACTAAGATTGTTTTACGTACATTCCGGCATCTGTCTGTTTCTTTATCAGCACTGATCACATGCGCCAAGTTATATCCTTGCATTACTCTGTCTTTGCAGCGAACTTGAAGTGCACTACAAAATGTTGAGTCAGCACTTTCGCAAGTAGCCATTAAAAAGTCCAACTAATTTGATCTGTTCTTCAGTTGGATTTAGGGTGGACTGACCTGTTACTGCAGTCTTCAGTTGGGTGATTTAAATGAAGAAAAAATACCCTGCTTATTTTTAGAAAGTAACAAAAAAAACATTTCAAAAAATGAAAGAACATATAGGGATAAAAAGCAACCAAACAAGGTAGGAACCAAACAATACCCTTACGGATTGTCATCCCTATATCTTTTGCCATTTTTGCATCTAGGTCTCATTATACGTAAGTGCTAGTTACATGGGACGACAGGATGTTAGATTGTGGTGTAGATGATTAGGTGTTTTTTTAAAAAGTACTTTGGTATAATAGAGTAATGTTTTTGGAAATGTGTTCCGTACTACTGTTGGCGAAGTGAAAGAGTGTTGTTGCATGCGCAGGTGGAAGAGTGTAGGTATCATTGTAGGTGTGGATTGTGGTGTAGAATGTGGTGTAAGTGGTACATGTATGTAGTCTAGAGTGTGTATTGCTGCATGTGGAGGATAAGTTGTAGTGTGAGGGGGTGATGTGTGTTGCATTGTGAAGTGCTGCAATTGCCACATTCTATTGGCTGTGGATATGGCTGGTGTGTGTGTGTGTGTGTGTGTGTGTGTGTGTGTGTGTGTGTGTGAGGTTGGAAAAATGTATAGGGATGACAATCCATAAGGGTATTGTGGTATCATTCCTACCTTGTTTGGTTGCTTTTTGGGGATTCCATCCCTATATGTTCTTTTTTTTGTTACTTGTTTCTGTTGTTTTTGGGGGGGGGGGGGAGGAGAAAGGTATGAATGGTATTTAAATGGTGTGGTTGTGTGTGGTAGATGAGCGGTATTAGCTGTATCCACATGCTCCCATTCATGATGAACTAACAGCACCTGTAATGTAACAGACACAGAATGCACTTTGCACTGCAAAGCTTTCAGTGGGGCTTGAAGATACAGCAGAGTAGCAAAATACAGCTAATGTGAAGTGTAGCTAAGCACCTACCCACTTGAGAATGCCACTGTACACCCACTCATTCTTGTATGCAACATTGTAATGGCAGCCAGCTGTCTACGGCAGTTTGCCAACTCCATTTAATGCACATCATAGAGGTTAGTATGCTCTATAATGGTATCAGTGTTCTTACTATTATAACGTAACTACAGCAACTCACTTTGGGTCCGCCATAAAGCAGACTCCAAGTATTATAAGCGTCTAAGCAGAACAGCTCGTGCTCGAGGCTGCGTTTCCGGTGTAGGCGTAACCACCGTTTAATGCGCAGAACGGTACGGAACAGAACGGCGTATAGCGGCAAGTACTTGCCTCGTGCACTTGAAAATCACTGCTGAACAGTTTAATTTGTTTGAGAACGCTATGGTGTGGGTGCAATAGCCCGGATCCGGATCCAGTAGCGCTTCTTCACGCTTGAATCATTGTAATCGCTTCAGTCATTGTTGTGCTATTTTCTCAGAAGAAAGAAGCAGAGGATTGACGATTTGCCGGTTTAGCAACTTGCCGATTTGGCACTTCCGCGATGCTCTCTGACAGCTTTAAGGGTCTTGGTACTGATGAAAACACTCGAGAATGACAGGTATGGTCTACAAAAGCTTATGACTAAAATCTAGCGCAGACTTTTGAACATGTCATTTTGTACACATGCAATGGGGCAGCCATTTTTTTGGAGCCATCCCTATATATGGAGTACTACTGTACTGCATGATATAAACAAAAAGCGTTTGTAAAATGAAAAGACATATACCGTGGAACCCCTCTCTACGGACACCCCTGAGATGCAGACATAATGGGCGGTCCCGAATGATATTCCATTAGCTTACGTACTAATAAACTCCCTGAACGCAGACACCTCACTATTCCGTAAAGCGGACACGTTTTTCGGTCGCACCAGTGTTGTGACTGTACAAAATTTACTCGATAATGCGGACGTTTGTCTTATAGATAATATAAACATTAAGTTTCTGCGACTCCCACAATTACTGCGGACTTGCGGTGACGTTATACCAAGGATACTTAATTACTATTAGTAATTAAGTATCCTTGGTTTTACATTGTCTACTCCGCAAGAGTACTCACCCCACACTGCCAGATCCGATGGCTCAACATTACATGCTACTGAATTTAGCCCCTGGATAGCCTTCGCAGCAAGCCAGAGCCACAAAAACGAGCCATCGTGTACCCAGAGCCGCCATTGCGTGACGAATGCTCATTGCCACGCCTACCGGAAATATAACCGAAAGCCTCATAAAAACGGATGCCTCATTGGTGTCCGCATTAAAGGGGTTCCACTGTAGGGATGGAATCCCCAAAAAGCTTCTAAACAAGGTAGGGATCATACCATAATACTTTAATAAATATAATATAATAAACTCCAGACCTTCCAAAACATATTAATTAAGCTTCCAGTTGAATTTGAATATGTCTTTGAAGGTCTGGAGCTCAAGAACAGCCATGTGGATGATAAAAGGACTTCTACAACCTTCTTTTGACGATAAAAGGAGGTTGGCTAAACTGGTATAAATGCTGGATGGGTGGGGAGAGTTGGCATGCCATCAAAAACTTTTAAACCACTGGGGGTTATTGTGTAGTAAGGGATAGTAGGAGTGGTTGTAGTAATGATTTCAAATGTTGCAAATTTGCAAGATCATGTTGTGAAGTGTTGCAATCATTAATTTTATTGGCTGTGAATATGGCTGGTGTAGCATGTATGGGATTGTGGTGTGTGTGGTTGGAAATATATCAAAAGATAGTTATTGGGATGGATACCTATTGTGGTGTCATTCCTACTGTTTGGGTGCTTTTTGGGATATGTCTTTTCATTTTTTAAATGCTTTTTTGTGACTTGTGGTTGTTTTTTTTAAGGAGAAAAGTATGATAGCACCACTGCAGCTTGTAGAGCTACTTGGCATGTGTATACAGCTACTCACGTGGATGATTGATAGCTAAACTGTACACTATGTCATTCACAACTAAATTGTGGGGTGTTAGCAGGGTTTGTTACACTTCAAAGGCCACCACAAATAAATACAAGGCAATGAGGGTAAGGATGGTCGCAGCAGTGAAAGAGAATGGGTACTGACTCCATTTAATGCACATCATGGAGCTTAATATTGTCTACACTGGTCTAGAAGTTGTATCTCTGTTTTTTACTATTATGACTGAGCTATAGCAACTCACTTTGGGTCCATCACTGTTATAATAAAGTGCACTCCAGGAATACGCAAGTGTAATATGCCTCGCGTGGCTACCAGAGGCATACATAAACAGGTAGTTGCTACGTATGTTTTAAGGCTACACTACGTAAAAAGAACTATAGAAAAAAAACTGGCCCTCAAAAGTATGCTGGCTGCATGAAGAGAAAAATTAATTTACTCAGTAATTATTAACAGTCACGTGCTAATATTGCCTAACTAGTAACTACTCCGATTTATCCTTTGAACAGCATTCTTGTGGTTGTGAATTAGGTGACTAATTAGTGCTGATAGTCGTAGCTGTAGCTGTGATAGCAGTAGCTGTAGTCGTAACAGTAGGACTAGCTGCATTGCCGATGTTTGTGGACGTTGGTCCTAATGACTTCTTCATCAGGTTGCTGGACAGGGGATTAGGCGCAGACCAAAGTGCCGTTAGTTGAAGTTATTTCTGAGCCATATTGTTGAAGACTGAATGAGGCTGAATGAAGTGATGGTAGCCGCCGATACCTTTTGTAACACCTCGAAGATTTTACGAACAAGTCCGGCAAAGAATGCGACTATCCCATTGGTCTGTGCCAAACTCATGCATGCAAAAGTGATCCTTGCACCTCTGAACATCTGAGCGTATAAAAATAAAAATAAACTTGCCTTGCTTGCTGGCATAATCTCAGAAGTGCAGCGGCCTCAAGTATGGATTCTAAGCACAGCTTCTCCGTTTCTGGAGTCATCCGTGGCTACCACTACTACATGAAACGCGGCTGGACACCAACGCGTGGAGAGAAGTTGGAAACGTTCACCGAAGAAGGCAACGTACATGACAGATGGGCTGTCGCAGTAACTCAGGTGAACTCCGCTGTCATTGTTGGCCATCTACCGAAGGAGATATTGGCAATTAGCTACGTAACGTACTTCTTTATCAAGCACAAGGGCGAGATAACAGGAGAAGTGACGGGAAAACGACATTGTTCCAGACACGCAGAAGGAGGCGTGGAGATCCCAGCCAAGGTCACATTCTATCATGTTAATAATTAACTCTTGAAAGAGGCCAAAGAACTTGTAACAAAGAAATTTGACATAGTTTAAGAAATATGTATTATTGTATTACCATTGCTGTTTCTCTGACATATTAAATGAATCAACCAAATCCTCTTACTTTTCGACCACAGAAATCTGAAACCCAGATATTGTGGTCGAATTAATTTCATATCTAAAACCAGCCGGATTTTTTTTTTTACACAGTTGAAGGTTGTGTTCAGCAACAGATTAGTCTTAGCTTAATGCAGCTGTAGAATGGATCAAACAGTCTCATCACATTGCCAGCGAAAGTGCTGACACAGCAATTTTGTAGTGCGCTTCCAGTTAGCAATCAGAACTTGCCAAGACCTATCATCGCTACCTACCACTCTTTCGCCGTCTAGGCAACACAAAACTAACCTAGCTTGACGTACCTTGGCCTATTGAGCCGGCCAACTTTCAGTAGCTTCCACTGCGCTCGTGGCTATAGTGGCATAGTAACGGAATGACATAACTTAGCGCACGTGATGTTTGCCGACGAACACACACACACACAAACGGAAAACATGAAAGCAATCTTAGGACCAGCTGGTGCGCATGAAATGCGCGCCCGGCTGGTAAAAATAGTTTTCTTAAAAATGCGTTTACACAACTACTATTGATTGAACAACCACAGTGCAATATATAAGTAACAAAAAAACACTTTAAGAAATGAAAGAACATATAGGGATGGAACCCCCAAAAAGCAACCAAACAAGGTAGGAATGATACCACAATACCCTTACGGATAGTCATCCCTATATCTTTTGCCATTTTTGCAACTAGGTCTCATTATACGTAAGTGCTAGTTACACGGGACGACAGGATATTAGATTGTGGTATAGATGATTAGGTTTTTTTTCAACCACTTGAGAATGCCACTGTACACCCACTCATGAGAATGCCACTGTACACCCACTCATGAGAATGCCACTGTACACCCACTCAACATTGTAATGGTAGACAGCTGTCTACAGCAGTTTTCCAACTCCATTTAATGCACATCATGGAGGTTAGTATGGTCTGTAATGGTCTAGCAGTTGTATCAGTGTTCTTACTACTATAACGTAACTACAGCAACTCACGTCGGGTCCGTCATAAAGCGTACTCCAAGTATTATAAGCGCCTAAGCAGAACAGCTCATGCTCGAGGCTCCGTTTCCGGTGTAGGCGTAACCACTGTTTAATGTGCAGAACGGAACGGAACAGAACGGTGTATAGCGGTAAGATCCAGTAGCGCTTCTTCGCGTTGGAATCATTGTAATCGCTTCAGTCATTGTTGTGCTATGGCCTCAGAAGAAGAAAGCAAGAAGACAAGAAAACTGAAAACGATTTGCCGGTTTAGCGACTTGCTGATTTGGCACTTCAGCAATGCTCTCTGTCAGCGTCAACTGTCTTGTTACTATTGAAAACGCTCGAGAATGACAGGTATGGTCCACTATGACTAAAGTCTAGGGCAGAGGTTTGAACATATCACTTTGTACACATACAATGGGGCAGCCATTTTTTTTGGGAGCCATCCCTATATATGGAGTACTACCGTACTCCATAATATATTGCACCAACGGCAGTGCAATATATATATATTGCACCAATGGCAGTGCAATATGGCATATATTGCACTGGCAGTAGCTTTGATACACCCACGCAGCGGGCTACAACGTTTTGTGTCATAAAAGTGTAAAATGAAGATAGCAGGCTTCATGGCCTGTAGTGATGGTTTTTTGCCAGCTGCATGCCTAAACAGTGATCGGTAGTTTGAAATTGTGATCCTGTTTGCCACTGAAAAGCCTAGAAGGCCACATTTGCGATTGCAAATCGAGCAGCTCACAGCATAGATAATATTGCCGTGAGCAATAATATCTATGCTCACATTTACTGCCAGGAGAGAGGCGCTTTCAAATTTTTATGGTATGATAGCTACTATAATCGTAGTGGATAGAAAATTACAGGTTCTTTTTAGTATGCTGACTGCTTAGAAAGCCATTTCAGCAGCAGAAAGTAATTCTTCCGCTTACTATGTTTGTATACTTTCTCAATACTACTCCTGACCATATGACTAAGACGGTTCACGGATATGTTTGCTGACCCCATTCCATATTATCTCACGCATGCGCGAACAGTGGATACCAGGCCACTCTTTCGTGGGGGTGTGTGGCCTGGGAACAAGGCTACTGTACCTGCAGATAACTGGTAACTTTGTTCCATTCACACAAGATGCGAGGGAGCTAAACAGCAACGACAAAACGGAGCTGCTCCACGAATGGGTGTGGTCTTGCGCAATTCTTGCTCCAGATAGCCTTCTTTCTTCTTGTGGCGGTAAAAAAAAACGACATAAAAATGAGCGCTCATCTATATCCATGCTAGGCAGACGTTAAAATTGTTGCCATCAACGTTCTAAAGAGTTAGGATCACGTTACGTGATCCTACCTCTTTAGAACGCTGATGGCAACAATTGCGTTTCTCCTGAATCTGTCGCTAACTATAATTACCTCGCGTGGCAACCGTCACGTGATATGGAAGTTATGAATATTAATCATCGTACCCAGAGGGTTAAAAGTGTTTCTCTAATGTTTTATACGTCTTTGGATACGGTAAAGTGGTTTTAACCTCTAAATTTATAATTTTGACTAACAATCTGAATGCGTAGAAGCAATGTTAGGCAGGTGTGGATAAATGAGTGTGTGTGTACGTGTGCTTTGGCTGTATAAAGTCTCTATTTATTCGCCAGTGCTTCATCTACCAATAAATATTATCTAAAGCAATATTGTAAACCTCCACTAATCTCTTACGCTTACATGCAGCAATCATTCTGCCTATTTCTACATGGTAGATTATATCCCACACCTGCATGCCTGCTGCCATTTGGTGTACAAAATCAAAACATAATCAATTAATGTTCAGTAATTATATACTCATGTTTTTGCCATAGCACTTGCACCATTGACCATGCAGCCGCATACTAAGCTGCTTTTATGATCCCATTTGACCACTTTTAAGATTATAGGTACCCACTTGTGCTTGTTTTATTGTCATTAGCTGAATTTTTGTGATGTTAATCGCACTTCTATATACTCCATCATTCTTTGTTTATAGCTGCAATATTCACTTTTTCTGTAGGAAGAAAAGTCAACAAATAAGTGGGAGACTGTTTCATTTGGTGGAGATGATGGAGATAAAGCGCAAGCAAAGTTTCGACGATTGATGGGAATCAGTAAGTATAGGATACGCTATAGTCTAAGTGGGTTGATGTTTTAAAATTCATGTTTTGATTCCTCCACTATCCTGAAATTTACATCAGTGTGGGGCGGCTATAACATTTAATTGTGAATAACAGCGAATGGAGGTATCCACAGATCATAAAAATTTTATTAGAGTAACCACACTGTGAAGTATTAAAACAGTAGATGAGCAGAGATACGGGTCATAATGTAGGCATGGCCGAAACTATAATTGCTGGCACCTGCATGGAACCGCATTGCCGAAGAGGGTTATTTGAAGATTGACTTCCATGTAGGTATCTATTCTCATAGTTTGTACCTGAGAATGAGCTGGCTACAGAGACAGCAGAGCCTAAATAAGGCCAAAGTAGTCCGAATATGTGAGGTGGTGTTGTTTTAAAATACTGATTAGATAGGAAAGTCATATGCATGCGTAGTCAGAAAGAACAGAGTCCATAAGAAGTAAAATAGCCCTCTGGGAAGTTTATGAATATCCTTATATACCACATTTTGTTATTCTCGCAACTGGCTGGATCACGAGCATACTAAGTCAGCGCCCCCGTTTGCCTCACCTAGCCACAGTTGCACAACCTGGGGCATAGCAGGGGGCTACCCTGAGGAACCACGTTGTGTTGCAGCTTGGATACCTACCTACCTCCTGAACTGTCTTTGTAGCTTTTGAGGTAAACCTATAAATGCACACTCTACTGATGCCAGACTTAGTAGTCTCCTGCTGAGACTCTTTGCAGGTCTTCTCTGTTGTGTACAATTAAATGAGGAGATTAAGTATAGGATACACTAAGACACAGGAGGTTAATGTAGATTACAATACAATCACAAGGTTATGTGATTTATAGTTCTGCTTGCCGTATAAAAATGCCAAAAAATGTGAAAAATGAAAAGAAGTGCATGTGTAGGGATGGAATCCCCAAAAGCAACCAAACAAGGTACGTAGGATGACTCCACAATTACCTTTACGGATTTTCATCCCTATACCTTTTGACATTTTTCCAACCAGTTGTCATGGTGCATGTTACATTGTTATGTGTACATCCTGTGGCGTTTTTCGAAAATGCTTTTGTATGGGTTTAATTAATAAAGATTATGCTGTTGGTTGAAGATAGTATATACAGGTAGATATTGTACAAATAGGTGTGGATTGTGGTATAGGATGTGTGGTCAACAGTATTGAATCTACAGTGCATGTTGCTGCAAAGTTATAGTGTGATTAAGATGCTCATGTGTTGTGATGTGCTGCAATCATTTGTTATGGCTGGTGTGGCATGTAGAGGATTGTGGTGTGTATAATTGGAAAAATATATATATATAGGGATGACAATCCGTATATATATATATTTTTCCAGTTATACACACCACAATCCTCTACATGCCACACCAGCCATAACAAATGATTGCAGCAGGGATGACAATCCGTAAACATAACTGTGGTGTTGTTCCTACCTTGTTTGGTTGCTTTTTGGGGATTCCATCTATAATATGTGTCTTTTCGGTTTTTAATGTTACATGTTTCTGTTATTTGGGGGGGGGGGAGTGTGGTTGCGCTGCTGCAGCTTGTAGCTATAAACAGTGTACGGCAAAATCAGAGCATTCCCCAAAACCATGCACTTCCGGTGATACTTTAAATTCTATGTTTAGCAACACTCAGTATTTTGCAGTCTATATGCGTTGCATGCCCTCCTGCTGCTGAGATATTGGCCTATTCAGACCAAAGTGTTGTGATAACTACAGCCATGTAGGTAACTGCTGAAAGCTTCAGTTGTGATAACCTACCACCACTCATAGCATTTTTTAGCCTGGTCCCCCGGCGCGGAAAAGTCGAAAGAGCGCCTGGTCAATAATGTGGTTGTGCTTCAGCATAGTCTTGCATGAGTGCACTATAAATCCCATACAACCTTTGGTGGCATGGTTTAACTAATACTTATACTGTACCTATAAGTGATTTTAACCAATCAGATTTCAGCATTAAAGGTATATAATGCATCATACCTATCCCGGAAATATATGTACCCCGCAGGTACCCGATTCCATTTCAGTTGTTCAAATGTTCAGAAAGCTATAGTAGGGCTAGTAGTTAGGGACATATGGCACTTTTTTGTCCATAAATCGATGTAGGATAGCACGATAGGCTGCTGGTCTTCATCTGTAGGTACTTTTGTTGCATTTCTGCATGTCTGGACATGTAGCCACACTGCCAGCTTACCGTTTGCTGCCAGAATGGTAGCAGTCTTGGGCTTATCAGGTAGCTATGTTTGCTAGAATTGCTGGGAGTAGTTTGGATCTTGAAAGCTTGCTAGCTAGGTACCAATTTAACACTTGGACATAGACTTTTACATGTTAATTCTACAGATTACAGCAGTTTGCTTGATAACTTTGAGTCTTAGAAATAAGTTAACATGTGAGACAGGAAGTACATTGCAGTGGGAGGTGTGTTTGGTGTAACCCCCGTGGGCGTGGAATGACAGAACTTTAGAGGAAAACCAATTACTTTTTACACTAACTTATTTATACCAGTCTACAATAAGACGTCAGATTTATCGACCAAATCGCCGGCAGTCGCGGAAGTGCAACCAGGAAGTACCCACGCTCATTATTGCGCGGTCGGCCGCATGAGCTGTATTGTTTACGTAATCGTTAATTGCGTGGCCGGCTATCTAGCCTCGAGGCGCAAGGCAGAACAGCTGCTGCAGATGAAGCTAACATGAAGACAAGCCCACAGTAATGCTGCCCCACAAATCTGAATGCTCTCATCACAATAAAAGAGGAGTTCTTGGCTGTGCAGCGATGACAGCGGTACGTGTGCAGTAGCCCCACCCCCACGTTCGTGCGCACGCCACAGTTGCCTAGGTAATCGAGACGGCGTGCGCTAAATCCACGTGGAAATATGAACTCTGAACTCAAATTTTGAGGGTCGAGAAGTTCGATTTTCAACCTTTTCTTCCCCAGATCTACGAGATTTGTGATCGTTTGGATTCCAGACCACTTGCACGAAGTAGTATACGTGGAAAGGAACATCTGGTATGAATTTCGAGGTTCTCAGAGATCTTGTTCAGAAAATGGAAGGCTAAAAATGGCTGAAAAGTTGACAAGTCGAAAACTGCCATTGAAGACAAAGTACAAGAGCTGTAGAAAAGATTTTTTGCAGAAAAGAGTCTAAGAACCAGTGCATTATTTTCGCTGTGGAGTCATATCAGAAGCGCTCCTATTTTCTGTGGTAGGCCTTACCCGTGTTTCTCAATTTTTAGGCTCTGAATTAAATTGCCTGTATCTCAGCCATTCCTGGGTCGATTGACTCCGGACTTGATTTTCCATTCGGTTCAACCTGTGCTTGTTGAGGCTGTGCTATAATCCCACTGCTGGCAAGGTTTGCACCACTTTGTTCAGAAAATGCCAAAAACCCACTTTTTTTCTGATAGCCAACCGCTTTGCCGTCCAAGGGCCCCGAAAAAGACGGAGTTCACACTAATACTGGACATCATCGTAACCAGCGAAGACTGAGCTTTCAGGTAATGTGCGGATTGTACATAGATACACTTTCTTACTAGAGATATGAACGCATACGCGAAGCACCATTTTTGGTCACTTTCCGCCCCACTGGCACCGCCATAAGCCACGTATAAAATACGCTTGGTCGATAAATTATACATAAACGTGACGTCTTAGCGTAGACTGATACTACTAGCAAACCATACAAGGACAAAGCACATAGAAATACCTATAGTTAGCAACAGTATCTGTTATATAACAGCTATATAGATACTAAGAGACAAACACCTATTAACACAGAGACTGCTAATCCCTAAGTATCTTAGGTCATGTACTGTGTACCACCTTAAAGTATTGTATCTTCCTATTGTGTTTGTTTAGATCCATCAAAGGGATCTACAAGTGACGAAGATAAGCTGCGTTTTGAGCAGGAGAAGACTCTGAGCAACCTTGAACAGCAGTACGAGACTTCACGCTATATGACTCACATGGCCAGGGGTGCTGGTCTAGGTTATGGTGCAGATTCCTTGCTTGCTGAA
This sequence comes from Phakellia ventilabrum, assembly GCA_963921505.1. Classification (NCBI taxonomy): domain Eukaryota; kingdom Metazoa; phylum Porifera; class Demospongiae; order Axinellida; family Axinellidae; genus Phakellia; species Phakellia ventilabrum. The sequence goes on from OY997390.1 coordinate 2,973,376, forward strand.
CCGAAACCTGGTCATGAAGCATCGTGACAATGAAGCAATGCATACTAAATCTTTGTTACCATTACTTTGTGACCTTTCTTGCAATTGACATTTTATCAGCAGTACCGGTACTTGTAGTATTATTAGTATCCATGATGCAATACTCTGCCAATATGAAGACGTTTTGCAGAGAGTAGGTATAACCGTAGATACTCTTACTCTAAACCTACGGTTTATAGTATTTGGTATAGCTAAATATCCTTAAAGTGTAATCATGTACAGCTTCCAGTGAAAGCGCTGACACAGTACTTTCGTAGTGCACTTCCAGTTAGCAATCGGAACTGCCAAAACAGAATTATCATCGTTACCTACCACTCTTTCGCCATCTAGGCAACACAAACTAACCTAGCTTGATGTACCTTGGCCTATTGAGCCTGCAAACTTCCAGTAGCTTCCACTGCGGTCGTGGCTATAGTGGCATAGTAACGAAATGTAGGTAGGTTCCGCTTCCTAAAATGGATGATTATTGGTGCCCAACATTCATCCACTTATGGATGATTTTAACAAATGAACAATTTTCATCCAAAAATGGATGTGTTTTTTTCTGTTTCTCCTATAGAGGGACAGAACGACCAATAAACATCCAAAAACGGATGAAATTGAAAGTAGATTTAATAATCATAGGGTCAATCTCAAAAGATTAGGGCAACAACATATATACAGGCATTTTAATTCTGATGGGCATAATCTTAATGATCTAAACATAATGCCAATAGAAAAAATTGTATATAATGACGATGATAAGCTTTCGCTACATGCTAAACAATTGTTGAGGGAGGAATACTGGTACAAAGAACTCTGTACTGTTTTTCCCTGTGGTTTAAATGATAGTGTGAAGGGGTTGGTAGCATCTCCAAGAAGCTTGATACCACAGTAGTCTGGGGATTGTTTAATAAGCATTCCTGTAGGTTTAGAAAGAGAGGAAAGAAGTGGGCCAGGAAGCATATAGATAGAGATAAGGTCAAAACTGAGGCGGGGGCTTTACTTCAGGGTTATAAGCAGCCAGGGTTTGTTCGGAGATTACGAGCATTTGCATTAGGAATTTCTATGAATTGTTGTGATGAATTAATCAGGCTGGCTGAAGTAATTCTAAAAGATACGTAGGAACCTGCCTCACTATTTGGCTTTGATAGTTATGGATATCATTATAGGAGGGGTGATATGGTCTGCCCTGGGTGTCGGGATACCGCCAGGTCTTATGCTTGTTACATGGAATGGCAGGATATTAGATAGTGATGTGTATAATACATCATGTGGCAGTTTTTTGAAAGCACTCTTGTATGATTCTAATCTTAATTGCAAATGGATTACATTATGCTGTTGGTTATCGAAGATAGTAGCGTGTTAATACAGGCGAAATGTACAAGTGGGGCTGGTGCGTGTGGAAAGATGTGGATTGGGTAGTATATATTGAGTCTACCTACAGTACATGCTGCTGCGTATGATATGTATAGTATGAGGTCATGTGTGTTCTACATGTAAAGTACTGCAATCATTGGTCAGTTTAAATATAGTCTTGACAGTTTCTATGTCACAGATAGTCCTTTAAGTGTTACTAACATAGCAGAACTGGCAATGTTTTATTTAAACTTGCCAGTCTTAATGATTATCCCTTAGGGAACGGTCCAGTTAGTCTTGGTCAGTTTAAATAAAGTCTTGACAGTTTCTAAGTCACAGATAGTCCTTTAAGTGTTACTAACATAGCAGAACTGGCAATGTTTTAGTTAAACTTGCCAGTCTTAATGATTATCCCTTAGGGACGGGTCAGTTAGTCCAACTGGTCAGTTTAAATAAAGTCTTGGCAGTTTCTATGTCACAGATAGTCATTTGAGTGTTACTAACATAGCAGAACTGGAAATGTTTTAGTTGAACTGACCGGTCTTAATGATTATCCCTTAGGGAACGGTCCAGTTAGTCTTGGTCAGTTTAAATTACTAACATAGCAGAACTGGCATCGGTTTATTTAAATTGACCAGTCTTAATGATTATCCCTTAGGATACGGGCCAGTTAGTCCAACTGGTCAGTTTAAATGAAGTCTCGACAGTTTCTATGTCACAGATAGACCTTTATGTGTTACTAACATAGCAGAACTGGCAACGGTTTATTTAAAGTGACCAGTCTTAATGATTATCCCTTAGGGACGGGTCAGTTAGTCCAACGGTCAGTTTAAATAAAGTCTTGGCAGTTTCTAGGTCACAGATAGTCCTTTAAGTGGTTTATCCCTTAGGATACGGGCCAGTTAGTCCAACTGGTCAGTTTAAAAAAAGTCTCGACAGTTTCTATGTCACAGATAGTCCTTTAAGTGTTACTAACATAGCAGAACTGACAATGTACTGACCAGTCTTAATGATTATCCCTTAGGATACGGGCCAGTTAGTCCAACTGGTCAGTTTAAATAAAGTCTTGACAGTTTCTATGTCACAGATATTCCTTTAAGTGTTACTAAAATAGCAGAACTGGCGATGTTTTAGTTAAACTGCATGACCAGTCTTAATGACTATCCCTTAGGGGACGGGCCCGTTAGTCGAACTTGTCAGTTTAAATAAAGTCTTGACGGTTTCTATGTCACAGATAGTCCTTTAAGTGTTACTAACATAGCAAAACTGGCAATGTTATAGTTAAACTGACCAGTCTTAATGATTATCCCTTAGGAACGGGCCAGTTAGTCCAACTGGTCAGTTTAAATAAAGTCTTGACAGTTTCTATGTCACAGATATTCCTTTAAGTGTTACTAACATAGCAGAACTGGCAATGTTTTAGTTAAACTGCATGACCAGTCTTAATGACTATCCCTTAGGGGACGGGCCCGTTAGTCGAACTTGTCAGTTTAAATAAAGTCTTGACGGTTTCTATGTCACAGATAGTCCTTTAAGTGTTACTAACATAGCAGAACTGGCAATGTTTTAGTTAAAGTGATCTGTCTTAATGATTATCCCTTAGGACACGGGCCAGTTAGTCCAACTGGTCATGCAGATAGACCTTTATGTGTTACTAACATAGCAGAACTGGCAATGTTTTAGTTAAATTGGCCAGTCTTAATGATTATCCCTTAGGATACGGGCCAGTTAGTACAACTGGTCAGTTTAAATAAAATCTTGACAGTTTCTATGTCACAGATAGACCTTTATGTGTTACTAACATAGCAGAACTGGCAACGGTTTATTTAAATTGACCAGTCTTAATGATTATCCCTTAGGGACGTGCCAGTTAGTCCAACGGTCAGTTTAAATAAAGTCTTGACAGTTTCTATGTCACAGATAGTCCTTTATGTCTTCCTAACATAGCAGAACTCGCAACGGTTAATTTAAATTGACCAGTCTTAATGATTAACCCTTAGGGACGGGTTAGTTAGTCCAACTTGTCAGTTTTAAAAAAGTCTTCACAGTTCCTATGTTACAGATAGTCCTTTAAGTGTTACTAACATAGCAGAACTGGCAATGTTTTAGTTAAAGTGACCTGTCTTAATGATTATCCCTTAGGACACGGGCCAGTTAGTCTAACTGGTCATACAGATAGACCTTTATGTGTTACTAACATAGCAGAACTGGCAACGGTTTTTTTAAATTGGCCAGTCTTAATGATTATCCCTTAGAATACGGACCAGTTAGTCCAACTGGTCAGTTTAAATAAAGTCTTGACAGTTTCTATGTCACAGATAGTCCTTTAAGTGTTACTAACATAGCAGAACTGGCAATGTTTTATTTAAGCTTGCCAGTCTTAATGATTATCCCTTAGGGAACGGTCCAGTTATCAGTTTAAATAAAGTCTTGACAGTTTCTATGTCACAGATAGTCCTTTATGTGTTTCTAACATAGCAGAACTGGCAACGACTTATTTAAATTGACCAGTCTTAATGATTATCCCTTAGGGACGGGCTAGTTAGTCCAACTTGTCAGTTTAAAAAAAGTCTTGACAGTTTCTATGTCACAGATAGTCCTTTAAGTGTTACAAACATAGCAGAACTGGCAATGTTTTAGTTAAACTGCATGACCAGTCTTAATGACTATCCCTTAGGGGACGGGCCCATTAGTCGAACTTGTCAGTTTTAATAAAGTCTCGACAGTTTCTGTGTTGCAGATAGTCCTTTAAGTGTTACTAACATAGCAGAACTGGCAATGTTTTATTTAAACTTGCCAGTGTTAATGATTATCCCTTAGAGAACGGTCCAGTTAGTCTTGGTCAGTTTAAAGAAAGTCTTGACAGTTTCTATGTCACAGATAGTCCTTTAAGTGTTACTAACATAGCAGAACTGGCAATGTTTTAGTTAAACTGCATGACCAGTCTTAATGACTATCCCTTAGGGGACGGGCCCGTTAGTCGAACTTGTCAGTTTAAATAAAGTCTTGACGGTTTCTATGTCACAGATAGTCCTTTAAGTGTTACTAACATAGCAAAACTGGCAATGTTTTAGTTAAACTGACCAGTCTTAATGATTATCCCTTAGGAACGGGCCAGTTAGTCCAACTGGTCAGTTTAAATAAAATCTTGACAGTTTCTATGTCACAGATATTCCTTTAAGTGTTACTAACATAGCAGAACTGGCAATGTTTTAGTTAAACTGCATGACCAGTCTTAATGACTATCCCTTAGGGGACGGGCCCGTTAGTCGAACTTGTCAGTTTAAATAAAGTCTTGACGGTTTCTATGTCACAGATAGTCCTTTAAGTGTTACTAACATAGCAGAACTGGCAATGTTTTAGTTAAAGTGACCTGTCTTAATGATTATCCCTTAGGACACGGGCCAGTTAGTCCAACTGGTCATACAGATAGACCTTTATGTGTTACTAACGTAGCAGAACTGGCAATGTTTTAGTTAAATTGGCCAGTCTTAATGATTATCCCTTAGGATACGGGCCAGTTAGTACAACTGGTCAGTTTAAATAAAGTCTTGACAGTTTCTATGTCACAGATAGTCCTTTAAGTGTTACTAACATAGCAGAACTGGCAATGTTTTATTTAAACTTCCCAGTCTTAATGATTATCCCTTAAGGAACGGTCCAGTTATCTGTTTAAATAAAGTCTTGACAGTTTCTATGTCACAGATAGACCTTTATGTGTTACTAACATAGCAGAACTGGCAACGGTTTATTTAAATTGACCAGTCTTAATGATTATCCCTTAGGGACGTGCCAGTTAGTCCAACGGTCAGTTTAAATAAAGTCTTGGCAGTTTCTATGTCACAGATAGTCCTTTGAGTGTTACTATCATAGCAGAACTGGCAATATTTTATTTCAACTTGCCAGTCTTAATGATTATCCCTTAGGGAACGGTACAGTTAGTCTTGGTCAGTTTAAATAAAGTCTTGACAGTTTCTATGTCACAGATAGTCCTTTATGTCTTACTAACATAGCAGAACTCGCAACGGTTAATTTAAATTGACCAGTCTTAATGATTAACCCTTAGGGACGGGCTAGTTAGTCCAACTTGTCAGTTTTAAAAAAGTCTTCACAGTTCCTATGTTACAGATAGTCCTTTAAGTGTTACTAACATAGCAAAAATGGCAATATTTTAGTTAAACTGACCAGTCTTAATGATTATCCTTCAGGATACGGGCCAGTTAGTCCAACTGGTCAGTTTAAATAAAGTCTTGACAGTTTCTATGTCACAGATAGTCCTTTAAGTGTTACTAACATAGCAGAACTGGCAATGTTTTATTTAAACTTGCCAGTATTAATGATTATCCCTTAGGGAACAGTCCAGTTAGTCTTGGTCAGTTTAAATAAAGTCTTGACAGTTTCTATGTCACAGATAGTCTTTTAAGGGTTACTAAGCTAGTTTGTCCAACTAGTCAGTTTGAAAAAAGTCTTGACAGTTTCTATGTCACAGATAGTCTTTTAAGTGTTACTAACATAGCAGAACTGGCAAAGTTTTAGTCTTAATGAGTATCCCTTAGGATACGGGCCAGTTAGTCCAAACTGGTCAGTTTAAATAAAGTCTTGACAGTTTCTATGTCACAGATAGTCCTTATGTGTTACTAACATAGCAGAACTGGCAACGGTTTATTTAAATTGACCAGTCTTAATGATTATCCCTTAGGGACGGGCCAATTAGTCCAACTGGTCAGTTTCAATAAAGTTTTGACAGTTTCTATGTCACAGATAGTCCTTTAAGTGTTACTAACATAGCAGAACTGGAAATGTTTAAGTTAAACTGACCAGTCTTAATGATTATCCCTTAGGGACGGGCCAATTAGTCCAACTGGTCAGTTTCAATAAAGTTTTGACAGTTTCTATGTCACAGATAGTCCTTATGTGTTACTAACATAGCAGAACTGGCAACGGTTTATTGACCAGTCTTAATGATTATCCAGTAGGATACGGGCCAGTTAGTCCAACTGGTCAGTTTTAATAAAGTCTCGACAGTTTCTATGTCACAGATAGACCTTTACGTAGCACAAATGGCAATGTTTTATTTAAACTCACCAGTCTTAATGATTTTCCCCTACAGGAAATGCCAACTGGTCAGTTTTAATAAAGTCTTGACAGTTTGTGTGTTTCATATAGTCCTTTAAGTGTTACTAACATGGCAGAAATGGCAATGTTTAATCTAAAAATGACCATTCTTAATGATTTTTTTTCTAGAGGAAGAGCCAGTTAGTCGAACTGGTCAGTTTAAAAAAAGTCTTGACAGTTTCGATGTTACAGATAGTCCTTTAAGTGTTACTAACATAGCAGAAATGGCAATGTTTTATATAAAACTGACCGGTCTTAATGATTTTCCCCTAGAGGATGGGCCAATTAGTCCAACTGGTGAGTTCAAACAAAGTCTTGACAGATTCTATGTTACAGATAGTCCTTTAAGTGTTACTAACATTGCCAGTTAGTCTTACTGGTCAGTTTAAATAAAGTCTTGACAGTTTCTATGTTACAGATAATCCTTTAAGTGTTACTAGCATAGCACAAATTGCAATGTTTTATTTAAACTGACCATTTTCCCCTAGAGGAAGTGCCAGTTACGTAGTCCAACTGGTCAGTTTAAACAAAGTCTTGACAGTTTCTATGTTACAGATAGTCCTTTAAGTGAAACTAACATAGCAGAGATGGCATTGTTTTATATAAAACTGTACAGTCTTAATGATTTTTCCCTAGAGGAAGGGCCAATTAGTCCAACTAAACAAAGTCTTGACAGTTTCTATGTTCCACATAGTCCTTTAAGTGTTACTAACATAGCACAAATTGCAATGTTGTATTTAAACTGACCAGTCTTAATGATTTTCCCCTAGAGGAAGTGCCAACTGGTCAGTTTAAATAAAGTCTTGACAGTTTGTGTGTTTCATATAGTCCTTTAAGTGTCACTAACATAGCAGAAATGGCAATGTTTTATATAAAAATGACCATTCTTAATGAATTTTCCCTAGAGGAAGTGCCAGTTAGTCCAACTGGTCAGTTTAAATAAAGTCTTGACAGTTTCTATGTTACAGATAGTCCTTTAAGGGTTACTAACATAGCAGAAATGGCAATGTTGTATATAAAACTGACCAGTCTGAATGATTTTCTCCTAGAGGAAGGGTCAATTATTCCAACTGGTCAGTTTAAATAAAGTCTTGACAGTTTCTATGTTACAGATAATCCTTTAAGTGTTACTAGCATAGCACAAATTGCAATGTTTTATTTAAACTGACCATTTTTCCTTAGAGGAAGTGCCAGTTACGTAGTCCAACTGGTCAGTTTAAACAAAGTCTTGACAGTTTCTATGTTACAGATAGTCCTTTAAGTGAAACTAACATAGCAGAGATGGCAATGTTTTATATAAAACTGTACAGTCTTAATGATTTTTCCCTAGAGGAAGGGCCAATTAGTCCAACTAAACAAAGTCTTGACAGTTTCTATGTTCCACATAGTCCTTTAAGTGTTACTAACATAGCACAAATTGCAATGTTGTATTTAAACTGACCAGTCTTAATGATTTTCCCCTAGAGGAAGTGCCAACTGGTCAGTTTAAATAAAGTCTTGACAGTTTGTGTGTTTCATATAGTCCTTTAAGTGTCACTAACATAGCAGAAATGGCAATGTTTTATATAAAAATGACCATTCTTAATGAATTTTCCCTAGAGGAAGTGCCAGTTAGTCGAACTGGTCAGTTTAAATAAAGTCTTGACAGTTTCTATGTTACAGATAGTCCTTTAAGTGTTACTAACATAGCAGAAATGGCAATGTTGTATATAAAACTGACCAGTCTGAATGATTTTCTCCTAGAGGAAGGGTCAATTATTCCAACTGGTCAGTTTAAATAAAGTCTTGATAGTTTCTATGTTACAGATAGTCCTTTAAGTGTTACTAACATAGCAGAAATGGCAATGATTTATATAAAACTGACTAGTCTTAATGATTTTCCCCTAGATGAAGGGCCAACTGGTCAGTTTAAACAAAGTCTTGACAGTTTCTATGTTACAGATAGTCCTTTAAGTGTTACTAACATAGCAGAAATGGCAATAATTTATATACAACTGACCAGTCTTAATGATTTCCACTAGAGGAAGGGCCAATTAGTCCAACTGGTCAGTTCAAACAAAGTCTTGTCAGTTGCTATGATACAGATAGTCCTTTAAGGGTTACTAACATAGCAGAAATGGCAATGTTTTATATAAAACTGACGAGTATTAATGATTTTCCCCTAGAGGAAGTGCCATCTGGTCAGTTGAAATAAAGTCTTGACAGTTTCTATGTTTCTTATAGTCCTTTAAGTGTTACTAACATAGCAGAAATGGCAATGTTTAATTCAAAAATGACCATTCTTAATCATTTTTTCCCAGAGGAAGTGCCAGGTAGTCCAACTGGTCAGTTTAAACAAAGTCTTGACAGTTTCTATGTTACAGATAGACCTTCAAGTGTTACTAACATAGCAGAAATGGCAAAGTTTTATTTAAACTGACCAGTGTTAATGATGATTTTCCCCTTGAGGATGGGCCAATTAGTCAATGTTTTATTTAAACTGACCAGTGTTAATGATGATTTTCCCCTAGAGGAAGTGCCAGTTAGTCCAACTGGTCAGCTTAAATAAAATCTTAACAGTTTCTATGTTTCATATAGTCCTTTAAATGTTACTAACATAGCAGAAATGGCCTTTCTTAATGATTTTTCCCTAGAGGATGTGCCAGTTAGTCCAACTGGTCAGTTTAAATAAAGTCTTGACTGTTTCTATGTTACAGATAGTCCTTTAAGTGTTACTAACATAGCACAAATGGCATGCAATGTTTTATTTAAACTGACCAGTCTTAATGATTTTCCCCTAGAGGAAGGGCCAATTAGTCCAACTGGTCAGTTTAAACAAAGTCTTGACAGTTTCTATGTTACAGATAGTCCTTTAAGTGGTAATTACTAACATAGCAGAAATGGCAATGTTTTATATAAAACTGACCAGTCTTAATGATTTTCCCCTAGAGGAAGGGCCAATTAGTCCAACTGGTCAGTTTAAAAAAAGTCTTGACAGTTTCTATGTTGCAGATAGTCCTTTAAGTGTTACTAACATACGTAGCGCAAATGGCAATGTTTTATTTAAACTGACCAGTCTTAATGATTTTCCCCTAGAGGAAGTGCCAACTGGTAAGTTTAAATAAAGTTTTGACAGTTTCTATGTTTCATATAGTCCTTTAAGCAGAAATGGCAATGTTTTATATAAAAATGACCGTTCTTAGTGATTTTCCCCTAGAGGAAGATCCAGTTGGTCAGTTTAAACAAAGTCTTGACAGTTTCTATGTTACAGATAGTCCTTTAAGTGTTACTAACATGGCACAAATTGCAATATTTTATTTAAACCGAACCGTCATAATGATTTTCCCCTAGAGGAAGTGCCAACTGGTCAGTTTAAATAAAGTCTTGATAGTTTTTGTGTTTCATATAGTCCTTTAAGTGTTACTAACATAGCAGAAATGGCAATGTTTTATCTAAAAATGACCATTCTTAGTGATTTTTCCCTAGAGGAAGTGCCAGTTAGTCCAACTGGTCAGTTTACATAAAGTTTCTATGTTACAGATAGTCCTTTAAGTGGTAATTACTAACATAGCGCAAATGACAATGTTTTATTCAGTCTTAATGATTTTCCCCTAGAGGAAATGCCAACTGGTCAGTTTAAATAAAGTCTTGACAGTTTGTGTGTTTCATATAGTCCTTTAAGTGTTACTAACATGGCAGAAATGGCAATGTATAATCTAAAAATGACCATTCTTAATGATTTTTTTTCTAGAGGAAGAGCCAGTTAGTCGAACTGGTCAGTTTAATCAAAGTCTTGACAGTTTCTATGTTACAGATAGTCCTTTAAGTGTTACTAACATAGCAGAAATGGCAATGTTTTATATAAAACTGACCAGTCTTAATGATTTTCCCCTAGAGGACGTGCCAATTAGTCCAACTGGTGAGTTCAAATAAAGTCTTGACAGATTCTATGTTACAGATAGTCCTTTAAGTGTTACTAACATTGCCAGTTAGTCTTACTGGTCAGTTTAAATAAAGTCTTGACAGTTTCTACGTATGTTACAGATAATCTCTTAAGTGTTACTAGCATAGCACAAATTGCAATGTTTTATTTAAACGGACCATTTTCCCCTAGAGGAAGTGCCAGTTACGTAGTCTAACTGGTAAGTTTAAATAAAGGCTTTAACCCTACTTATCTTCCCTTCCTACCTTAATGATGATTTTCCAATTTGGGCCAATTAGTCCAACTGGTCAGTTTAAACAAAGTCTTGACAGTTTCTATGTTACAGATAGTCCTTTAAGTGAAACTAACATAGCAGAGATGGCAATGTTTTATATAAAACTGTACAGTCTTAATGATTTTTCCCTAGAGGAAGGGCCAATTAGTCCAACTAAACAAAGTCTTGACAGTTTCTATGTTCCACATAGTCCTTTAAGTGTTACTAACATAGCACAAATTGCAATGTTGTATTTAAACTGACCAGTCTTAATGATTTTCCCCTAGAGGAAGTGCCAACTGGTCAGTTTAAATAAAGTCTTGACAGTTTGTGTGTTTCATATAGTCCTTTAAGTGTCACTAACATAGCAGAAATGGCAATGTTTTATATAAAAATGACCATTCTTAATGAATTTTCCCTAGAGGAAGTGCCAGTTAGTCCAACTGGTCAGTTTAAATAAAGTCTTAACAGTTTCTATGTTGCAGATAGCCCTTTAAGTGTTACTAACATAGCACAAATGGCAATGTTTTATTTAAACTGACAAGTCTTAATAATTTTCCCCTAGAGGAAGTGCCAACTGGTCAGTTTAAATAAAGTTTTGTCAGTTTCTATGTTTCATATTGTCCTTTAAGTGTTACTAACATACGTAGCAGAATATAAAACTGACCAGTCTTAATGATTTTTCCCTAGAGCAAGGACCAATTAGTCCAACTGGTCAGTTCAAACAAAGTCTTAACTGTTTCTATGTTGCAGATAGTCCTTTAAGTGTTACTAACATACGTAGCGCAAATGGCAATGTTTTATTTAAACCGACCAGTCTTAATGATTTTCCCCTAGAGGAAGTGCCAACTGGTCAGTTTAAATAAAGTTTTGTCAGTTTCTATGTTTCGTATAGTCCTTTAAGTGTTACTAACATTGCCTGTTAGTCCAACTGGACAGTTTAAATAAAGTCTTGACAGTTTCTATGTTACAGATAGTCCTTTAAGTGTTACTAACATTGCCTGTTAGTCCAACTGGACAGTTTAAATAAAGTCTTGACAGTTTCTATGTTACAGATAGTCCTTTAAGTGTTACTAACATAGCAGAAATGGCAATGATTTATATAAAACTGACCAGTCTTAATGATTTTCCCCTAGAGGAAGTGCCAACTGGTCAGATCAAATAAAGTCTTGACAGTTTCTATGTTTCATATAGTCCTTTAAGTGTTACTAACATAGCAGAAATGGCAATGTTTTAGATAGAAATGACCATTCTTAATGATTTTTTACTAGAGGAAGTGCCAGTAAGTCCAACTGGTCAGTTTAAATAAAGTCTTGACAGTTTCTATGTTACAGATAGTACTTTAAGTGTTACTAACATACGTAGCGCAAATGGCAATGTTTTATTTAAACCGACCAGTCTTAATGATTTTCCCCTAGAGGAAGTGCCAACTGGTCTGTTTAAATAAAGTCTTGATAGTTTGTGTGTTTCATATAGTCCTTTAAGTGTTACTAACATTGCCTGTTAGTCCAACTGGTCAGTTTAAATAAAGTCTTGACAGTTTCTATGTTACAGATAGTCCTTTAAGTGTTACTAACATTGCCAGTTAGTCCAACTGGTCAGTTTAAATAAAGTCTTGACAGTTTCTATGTTACAGATAGTCCTTTAAGTGTTACTAACATAGCAGAAATGGCAATGATTTATATAAAACTGACCAGTCTTAATGATTTTCCCCTAGAGGAAGTGCCAACTGGTCAGTTTAAATAAAGTCTTGACAGTTTCTATGTTTCATATAGTCCTTTAAGTGTTACTAACATAGCAGAAATGGCAATGTTTTAGATAGAAATGACCATTCTTAATGATTTTTTACTAGAGGAAGTGCCAGTAAGTCCAACTGGTCAGTTTAAAACAAAGTCTTGACAGTTTCTATGTTACAGATAGTCCTTTAAGTGTTACTAACATACGTAGCGCAAATGGCAATGTTTTATATAAAACCGACCAGTCTTAATGATTTTCCCCTAGAGGAAGTGCCAACTGGTCAGTTTAAATAAAGTGCTTGATAGTTTGTGTGTTTCATATAGTCCTTTAAGTGTTACTAACATAGCAGAAATGGCAATGTTTTATCTTAAAATGACCATTCTTAATGATTTTTCCCTAGAGGAAGTGCCAGTTAGTCCAACTGGTCAGTTTAAATAAAGTTTCTATGTTACAGATAGTCCTTTAAGTGGTAATTACTAACATAGCGCAAATGACAATGTTTTATTTAAACTGACCAGTCTTAATGATTTTCCCCTAGAGGAAGTGCCAACTGGTCAGTTTAAATAAAGTCTTGAGAGTTTCTATGTTTCGTATAGTCCTTTAAGTGTTACTAACATTGCCTGTTAGTCCAACTGGACAGTTTAAATAAAGTCTTGAAAGTTTCTATGTTACAGATAGTCCTTTAAGTGTTACTAACATAGCAGAAATGGCAATGATTTATATAAAACTGACCAGTCTTAATGATTTACCCCTAGAGGAAGTGCCAACTGGTCAGTTTAAATAAAGTCTTGATAGTTTGTGTGTTTCATATAGTCCTTTAAGTGTTACTAACATAGCAGAAATGGCAATGTTTTATCTAAAAATGACCATTCTTAATGATTTTTCCCTAGAGGAAGTGCCAGTTAGTCCAACTGGTCAGTTTAAATAAAGTTTCTATGTTACAGATAGTCCTTTAAGTGGTAATTACTAACATAGCGCAAATGACAATGTTTTATTTAAACTGACCAGTCTTAATGATTTTCCCCTAGAGGAAATGCCAACTGGTCAGTTTAAATAAGGTCTTGACAGTTTGTGTGTTTCATATAGTCCTTTAAGTGTTACTAACATAGCACAAATTGCAATGTTTTATTTAAACCGACCAGTCTTAATGATTTTCCCCTAGAGGAAGTGCCAACTGGTCAGTTTAAATAAAGTTTCTATGTTACAGATAGTCCTTTAAGAGCCAGTTAGTCCAACTGGTCAGTTTAAATAAAGTTTCTATGTTACAGATAGTCCTTTAAGTGTTACTAACATGGCAGAAATGGCTATGTTTTATCTAAAAATGACCATTCTTAATGATTTTTCCCTTAATCAGTTTAAACAAAGTCTTGACATTTTCTATGTTACTGATAGCCTTTAAGTGTTACTAACATAGCAGAAATGGCAATGTTTTATATAAAACTGACCAGTCTTAATGATTTTCCACTAGAGGATGGGCCAATTAGTCCAACTGGTAAGTTTAAACAAAGTCTTGACAGTTTCTATGTCCTTTAAGTGTTACTAACATAGCACAAATGGAAATGTTTTATTTAAACTGACCAGTCTTAATGATTTTCCCCTAGAGGAAGTGCCAACTGGTAAGTTTAAATAAAGTTTTGACAGTTTCTATGTTTCATATAGTCCTTTAAGCAGAAATGGCAATGTTTTATATAAAAATGACCGTTCTTATTGATTTTCCCCTAGAGGAAGAGCCAGTTGGTCAGTTTAAACAAAGTCTTGACAGTTTCTGTTACAGATAGTCCTTTAAGTGTTACTAACATAGCACAAATTGCAATGTTTTATTTAAACCGACCAGTCATAATGATTTTCCCCTAGAGGAAGTGCCAACTGGTCAGTTTAAATAAAGTCTTGATAGTTCATGTTGCTGCCGTAGCGCTTACGCCATTGACCACGCACCCACAGACGCAGGCGGAGCTTGTAAGACCTCCAGTCAGAGGACAAGAGCAAGAACGACCAGAGACCACACAATCCTGATCACCATACAATTCCTTCTTCCTAGTCTCCCATATCAATAATACAAAGCTCTTAACTAGCTTTAATAATGCTTTAAAATCATCCCTGTTCCAATTCTCAAATCCTAAAATAAAACTTGCCTTATTAAAATTATCAAGTGTACTAAACTCCCCAAACCTCCCCCCCAATAGATTTTCTAATTCTACCATGAAATTATTTCTAATGCTGTCATATGCTGGACACTCCCAGAGAACATGTACCACACTCTCACATTCACCCCTGCATAATTTACACTGCCTATCATCATTTTTACCCCTATGTCTTCCTAACTCTTCATTCAGACCGTTCGTACCTGACCGAAACTTAAACAATAATCTTGTACCCGGATCACCTACCCCCTGCAAATAATTCTTGAATTCTATTTCCTTACAGAAAGACTTGTACAGATTCAACTTAACTTTAGTATTCAAGCTGTCATTAAAGTCCTTGTATTCTCTATCCCTCAACGCTTCGTCTACCGTATCTAAAAACAAATTAATATTATCCGCAGCTAATACCTCTTGGCTATCTAAATCTAACTGCAGCAGCAATTCATTAATTACTTTCATCCAAGTTTTCCTTTGCCTACCTCTACATGGTTTCACTTCCCACTCAGCATCTAATAGTACTCTAGGATACCGCTCAATATCCAACTTATTGACTTTATACCACCACTTAAGTTTGCTTCTATCCCTCCTCCCTTTCAAGGACTCTAACCCCATATCTCCCCTTACCGCTTCATTACACGTTTTGGAAGAGCAGCCAAGTATCTTCTTAGCTGCTCCTAGCTGAATGGATTCTAAGGAAGCTGTCTGCCGTTTATTACAAGCCCACACTTCACTACCGTATTCTAAAATAGGACGAAGTACTGAAACTAACAATAATCTCCTTGCAACGGTACTGATATTTCTATTACTGACAAACCGGTGCAGCTTTTTCTTCCCATTATCAATTACCTTCTGTACATGACTATCCCATGACCCATTCTCAGCAAATTCAATCCCCAAGTAACAGTAGCTTACAACCCTTGGAATTACGTTATCTCCCCACTTCCACGCACACATATCTGTAATAGCCACCTTGGAAAATACCACAACAGCACTCTTTTTGATGTTAGATTTCAACCTCCATTTGTTACAAAACCCTTGTACTACATTAATCAACTTTTGTAAATCCTCCGCATTAGTAGTTAAACCAACAAAATCATCTGCAAACATTAGTCCCCCAACCTTAACATCATTCTTAATGATTATACCAAACCCAGCTTTCTCAACCTCATCTAGTAACTGATTAATAAAAATGGAAAATAGGATAGGCGATAGACTACAACCCTGTGCTACCCCCTGGCTTATATCAAATGGTTTGGATTTTTCCCCCTCCAGTAAAACAGCACTCTCTGTAATGTCATACATCTTCTTAATAACTCTCCACATCCTACCCCTAACACCCAATTCCCACAACCTAAACCATAAACCATCGTGCCAAACCGTATCAAAAGCCTTCTGGATGTCTAAGAAAAAAGCATAAGTGTATTTTCCTTCTCTTATTCTGCCTTGTATGATCTCGTTCAAAGTATAGACATTATCAACACAACTTTTTTTCGCTCTAAAACCTGCCTGCCCCTCATGAAGAGCCTTTTCCGATTCTAATCTTATTACCAAGCGATTATTTAAAATCTTACAAAACAGTTTACCAACAACGTTCAATAGAGTAATGCCTCTGTAATTACCTGGATCCTCAACATCACCTTTCTTATACAAACTAACAATTAATCCTTGCCTCCATTGTTTAGGAATACCCTCTTCTGTCCAGACTACTTCATATAAAGCTTTCAACAGATTCGCCATTCCAGAGCCACCATACTTAAAAAGCTCCCCAACTAAGCCATCATTACCTCCAGTTTTGTTATTCTTTAGACTTTTCAAACACTTTTTAATTTCGGCATAACTTATATCCCTGTCTAAAACCTTATCCTTCCGTGCACTAGACATCTCGCTGTACTCTGTCACCTTATTCTCTACATGCTCTCTCCAGCTATCATCAAACTTGGTCAGTTTAAATAAAGCCTTGACAGTTTCTATGTTACAGATAGTCCTTTAAGTGTTACAAACATAGCACAAATGGCAATGTTTTGTATAAACTGACCAGTCTTAATGATTTTCCCCTAGATGAAGGGCCAATTAGTCCAACTGGTCAGTTTAAACAAAGGCTTGACAGTCCTTTAAGTGTTACTAATATAGCACAAATGGCAATGTTTTATTTAAACTGACCAGACTTAATGGTTTTTCTTTAGAGGTTGGGCCAACTGGTCAGTTTAAATAAAGCCTTGACAGTTTCTATGTTTCATATAGTCCTTTAAGTGTTACTAACATAGCAGAAGTGGCGATGTATTATATAAAAATGACCATTCTTCATGATTTTTAGCTAGAGCATGTGCCAGTTAGTCCAACTGGCCAGTTTAAAAAAATTCTTGACAGTTTCTGTTACAGATAGTCCTTTAACATTGCCAGTTAGTCCAACTAGTCAGTTTAAAGAAAGTCTTGACAGTTTCTATGTTACAGATAGTCGTTTAAGTGTTACTAACATAGCACAAATGGCCATGTTTTATATAAAACTGACCAGTCTTAATGATTTTCCCATAGAGGAAGTGCCAGTTAGTCCAACTGGTCAGTTTAAAAAAAGTCTTGACAGTTTCTATGTTACAGATAGTCCTTTAATAGTTACTACATATGGCAGTGTTTTATATCAAACTGACCAGTCTTAATGATTTTCCCCTAGAGGAGTGCCAACTGGTCAGATTAAGTAAGGTCTTGACAGTTTCTATGTTTCATATAGTCCTTTAAGTGTTACTAACATAGCAGAAATGGCAATGTTTAATATAAAAATCACCATTCATAATGATTTTTCTATAGAGGAAGTGGCAGTTAGTACAACTGGCCAGTTTAAATAAATTCTTGACAGTTTCTATGTTACAGATAGTTATTTAAGTGTTACTAACATTGCCAGTTAGTCCACTTTTAAAAAAGGTCTTGCCAGTTTCTATGTTACAGATAGTCCTTTAAGTGTTACTAACATAGCACAAATGGCAATATTTTGTATAAACTGACCAGTTTTAATGTTTTTCCCCTAGAGGAAGTGCCAGTTACTCCAACTGGTCAGTTTAAACAAAGTCTTGACAGTTTCTATGTTACAGATAGTCCTTTAAGTGTTACTAACATAGCACAAATGGCAATGTTTTATATAAAACTGACCAGTCTTAATGATTTTCCCCTAGAGGAAGGGCCAACTAGTCCAACTGGTCAGTTTAAACAAAGTCTTGACAGTTTTTATGTTACAGATAGTCCTTTAAGTGTTACTAATATAGCACAAATGGCAATTTATTTTTTAAATTGATCAGTCTTAATGATTTTCCGCTAGAGGAAGTGCCAACTGGTCAGTTTTCATAAAGTCTTGAGAGTTTCTATGTTACAGATAGTCCTTTAAGTGTCACTAACATAGCAGAAATGGCAATGTTTTATATAAAACTGACAAGTCTTAATGATTTTACCCTTGATAAAGGGCCAATTAATCTAACTGGTCAGTTTAAACAAAGTCTTGACAGTTTCTAAGTTGAAGATAGTACTTTATGTGTTACTAACATAGCACAAATTTCAATGCTTTATATAAACTGACCAGTGTTAATGATTTTCAACTAGAGGAAGTGGCAGTTAGTCCAACTGGTCAGTTTAAATAAAGTCTTGACAGTTTCTATGTTACAGATAGTCCTTTAAGTGTCACTAACATACCACAAATGGCAATTTTTATTATAAAACTGACCAGTCCTTAATGATTTTACCCTAGAGGAATGGCCAATTAGTCCAACTGGTCAGTTTAAACAAAGTCTTGACAGTTTCTATGTTACAGATAGTCACTAAGTGGTACTAACATAGCACAAATGGCAATGTTTTATATAAAACTGATCAGTCTTAATGATTTTCCGCCAGAGGAAGTGCCAACTGGTCAGTTTAAATAACGTCTTGACAGATTCTGTGTTACAGATAGTCCTTTAAGTGTTACTAACATAGCACAAATAGCAATGTTTTATATAAAATTTACCAGTCTTAATGATTTTCCCTTAGAGGAAGGGCCAACTTGTCCAACTGGTCAGTTTAAACAAAGTCTTTACTTAAGACTTTATTTAACTCACCAGTTGGCACTGACTGGTCAGTATAAGTAAAACATTGCCATTTGTGATATGTTAGTGACACTTAAAGGACTATCTGTAACATAGAAACTGTCAAGATTTTTTTTAAACTGACCAGTTGGACTAACTGGCAATGTTATTAGCACTTGAAGGACTATCTGTAACATAGAAAACTGTCAAGACTTTGTTTAAACTGACCAGGTAGATTAATTGGCCCTTCATCTAGGAGAAAATCATTAAGACTTGTCAGTTTTATACGAAAAATTGCCATTTTTGCTATGTTAGTATCACTTAAATAACTGTCTGTAACATAGAAACTGTCAAGACTTTATTTAAACTGACCAGTTGGACTAACTGGCACTTCCTCGAGTTGAAAATCATTAACACTGGTCAGTTTATATAAAGCATTGCCATTTGTGCTATGGTAGTAACACATAAAGGACTATCTGCAACTTAGAAACTGTCAAGACTTTGTCTAAACTGACCAGTTGGATTAATTAGCCCTTCATCTAGGAGAAAAGTAGGACTAACTGGCACTTCCTCTATGGGAAAATCATTAAGACTGGTCAGTTTTATGTAAAACATTGCCATTTGTGCTATGATAGTAACACTTAAAGGACTATCTGTAACATAAAAACTGTTAAGACTTTGTTTAAACTGACCAGTTGGACTAGCATACTAACATAGCACAAATAGCAATGTTTTATATAAAACTGAGCAGTTTTAATGATTTTCCCATAGAGGAAGTGCCAGTTAGTCCAACTGGTCAGTTTAAACAAAGTCTTGACAGTTTCTATGTTACAGATAGTCTTTTAAGTGTTACTAACATAGTAGAAATGGCAATGTTTTATATAAAACTGACCAGTCTTAATGATTTTCCCATAGAGGAAGTGCCAGTTAGTCCAACTGGTCAGTTTAAACAAACAGTTTCTATGTTAGAGATAGTCCTTTAAGTGTTACTATCATAGCACAAATGGCAATGTTTTATATAAAACTGACCAGTCTTAATGATTTTCCCATAGAGGAAGTGCCAGTTAGTCCTACTGGTCAGTTTAAACAAAGTCTTGACAGTTTCTATGTTACAGATAGTCCTTTAAGTGAAACTAACATAGCAGAGATGGCAATGTTTTATATAAAACTGTACAGTCTTAATGATTTTCCCCTAGAGGAAGGGCCAATTAGTCCAACTAAACAAAGTCTTGACAGTTTCTATGTTACACATAGTCCTTTAAGTGTTACTAACATAGCACAAATTGCAATGTTGTATTTAAACTGACCAGTCTTAATGATTTTCCTCTAGAGGAAGTGCCAACTGGTCAGTTTAAATAAAGTCTTGACAGTTTGTGTGTTTCATATAGTCCTTTAAATGTCACTAACATATCAGAAATGGCAATGTTTTATATAAAAATGACCATTCTTAATGAATTTTCCCTAGAGGAAGTACCAGTTAGTCCAACTGGTCAGTTTAAAAAAAGTCTTGACAGTTTGTATGTTACAGATAGTCCTTTAATTGTTACTACATATGGCAGTGTTTTATATCAAACTGACCAGTCTTAATGATTTTCCACTAGAGGAGTGCCAACTGGTCAGATTAAATAAAGTCTTGACAGTTTCTATGTTACAGATAGTCCTTTAAGTGCCACTAACATAGCACAAATGGCAATGTTTTATATAAAACTGACCAGTCTTAATGATTTTCCCATAGAGGAAGTGCCAGTTAGTCCAACTGGTCAGTTTAAACAAAGTCTTGACAGTTTCTAAGTTGAAGATAGTACTTTATGTGTTCCTAACATAGCACAAATTTCAATGCTTTATATAAACTGACCAGTGTTAATGATTTTCAACTTGAGGAAGTGCCAGTTAGTCCAACTGGTCAGTTTAAATAAAGTCTTGACAGTTTCTATGTTACAGATAGTCCTTTAAGTGTTACAAACATAGCACAAATGGCAATGTTTTGTATAAAATGACCAGTCTTAATGATTTTCCCCTAGATGAAGGGCCAATTAATCCAACTGATCAGTTTAAAGAAAGTCTTGACAGTCCTTGAGGTGTTACTAATATAGCACAATTGGCAATGTTTTATTTAAACTGACCAGACTTAATGGTTTCTCCTTAGAGGTTGGGCCAACTTGTCAGTTTAAATACAGCCTTGACAGTTTCTATGTTTCATATAGTCCTTTAAGTGCTACTAACATAGCAGAAATGGCGATGTATTATATAAAAATGACCATTCTTCATGATTTTTCGCTAGAGCATGTGCCAGTTAGTCCAACTGGCCTGTTTAAAAAAATTCTTGACAGTTTCTGTTACAGATAGTCCTTTAACATTGCCAGTTAGTCCAACTAGTCAGTTTAAAGAAAGTCTTGACAGTTTCTATGTTACAGATAGTCCTTTAAGTGTTACTAACATAGCACAAATGACCATGTTTTATATAAAACTGACCAATCTTAATGATTTTCCCATAGAAGAAGTGTCAGTTAGTCCAACTGGTCAGTTTAAAAAAAGTCTTGACAGTTTCTATGTTACAGATAGTCCTTTAAGTGTTACTAACATAGCACATATGGCAGTGTTTTATATAAAACTGACCATTCATAATGATTTTTCTATAGAGGAAGTAACAGTTAGTACAACTGGTCAGTTTAAATAAATTCTTGGCAGTTTCTATGTTACAGATAGTCCTTTAAGTGTTACTAACATTGCCAGTTAGTCCACTTTTAAAAAAGGTCTTGCCAATTTTTATGTTACAGATATTCTTTTAAGTGTTACTAACATAGCACAAATGGCAATATTTTGTATAAACTAACCAGTTTTAATGTTTTTCCCCTAGAGGAAGTGCCAGTTAGTCCAACTGGTCAGTTTAAAAAAAGTCTTGAGAGTTTCTATGCTTCATATAGTCTTTTAAGTGTTACTAACATAGCACCAATGGCAATGTTTTATATAAAACTGACCAGTCTTAATGATTTTCTCCTAGATGAACAGCCAATTTATCCAACTGGTCAGTTTAAACAAAGTCTTGACAGTTTTCTATGTTACAGATAGTCCTTCAAGTGCTAATAACGGTGCCAGTTAGTCCAACTGGGCAGTTTAAAAAAGTCTTTACAGTTTCTATGTTACAGATAGTCCTTTAAGTGTCACTAACATAGCACAAATGGCAATGTTTTATATAAAACTGACCAGTCATTAATCATTTTACCCTAGAGGAAGGGCCAATTAGTCCAACTGGTCAGTTTAAACAAAGTTTCTATGTTACAGATAGTCATTAAGTTGTTCTAACATAGCACAAATGGCAATGTTTTATATAAAACTGATCAGACTTAATGATTTTCCGAAAGAGGAAGTACCAACTGGTCAGTTTAAATAAAGTTTTGACAGTTTCTATGGTACAGATAGTCCTTTAAGTGTTACTAACATAGCACAAATGGCAATGTTTTATATAAAATTGACCAGTCTTACTGATTTTCCCATAGAGGAAGTACCAGTTAGTCCAACAGGTCAGTTTAAAAAAAGTCTTGACAGTTTCTATGTTACAGATAGTCCTTCAAGTGCTAATAACATTTCCAGTTAGTCCAACTGGTCAGTTTAAAAAAAGTCTTGACAGTTTCTATGTTACAGATAGTCCTTTAAGTGTCACTAACATATCACAAATGGCAATGTTTTACTTATACTGACCAGTCAGTGCCAACTGGTCAGTTAAATAAAGTCTTGAGAGTTTCTATGCTTCATACAGTCCTTTAAGTGTTACTGACATAGCACAAATAGCAATATTTTATTATAAAACTGACAAGTCTTAATGATTTTCCCATAGAGGAAGTGCCAGTTAGTCCAACTGGTCAGTTTAAACAAAGTCTTGACAGTTTCTATGTTACAGATAGTCTTTTAAGTGTTACTTACATAGTAGAAATGGCAATGTTTTATATAAAACTGACCAGTCTTAATGATTTTCCCATAGAGGAAGTGCCAGTTAGTCCAACTGGTCAGTTTAAACAAAGTCTTGACAGTTTCTATGTTACAGATAGTCCTTTAAGTGTTACTATCATAGCACAAATGGCAATGTTTTATATAAAACTGACCAGTCTTAATGATTTTCACATAGAGGAAGGGCCAACTAGTCCAACTGGTCAGTTTAAACAAAGTCTTGACAGCTTTTATGTTACAGATAGTCCTTTAAGTGTTACTAATATAGCACAAATGGCAATTTATTTTTTAAATTGATCAATCTTAATGATTTTCCGCTAGAGGAAGTACCAACTGGTCAGTTTTAATAAGTCTTGAGAGTTTCTATGCTACAGATAGTCCTTTAAGTGTCGCTAACATAGCAGAAACGGCAATGTTTGATATAAAACTGACAAGTCTTAATGATTTTCCCCTTGATAAAGGGCCAATTAATCTAACTGGTCAGTTTAAACAAAGTCTTGACAGTTTCTAAGTTGCAGATAGTCCTTTAAGTGTTACTAACATAGCACAAATGGCAATGCTTTATATAAACTGACCAGTGTTAATGATTTTCAACTAGAGGAAGTGCCAGTTAGTCCAACTGGTCAGTTTAAACAAAGTCTTGACAGTTTCTAAGTTGCAGATAGTCCTTTATGTGTTACTAACATAGCACAAATGGCAATGTTTTATATAAAACTGACCAGTCTTAATGATTTTCCCATAGAGGAAGTGCCAGTTAATCCTACTGGTCAGTTTAAACAAAGTCTTGACAGTTTCTATGTTACAGATAGTCCTTTAAGTGTTACTAACATAGCACAAATGGCAATGTTTTGTATAAAACTGACCAGTCTTAATGATTTTCTCCTAGATGAAGGGCTAATTAATCCAACTGGTCAGTTTAGACAAAGTCTTGACAGTTTCTATGTTGCAGATAGTCCTTTATGTGTTACTACCATAGCACAAATGGCAATGCTTTATATAAACTGACCAGTGTTAATGATTTTCAACTCGAGGAAGTGCCAGTTAGTCCAACTGGTCAGTTTAAATAAAGTGTTGACAGTTTCTATGTTGCAGACAGTCATTTAAGTGATACTAACATAGCAAAAATGGCAATGTTTCGTATAAAACTGACCAGTCTTAATGATTTTCTCTTAGATGAATGGCCAATTAATCTATATGGTCAGTTTAAACAAAGTCTTGACAGTTTTCTATGTTACAGATAGTCCTTCAAGTGCTAATAACATCGCCAGTTAGTCCAACTGGTCAGTTTAAAAAAAGTCTTGACAGTTTCTATGTTACAGATAGTCCTTTAAGTGTCACTAACATATCACAAATGGCAATTTTTTACTTATACTGACCAGTCAGTGCCAACTGGTCAGTTAAATAAAGTCTTGAGAGTTTCTATGCTTCATACAGTCCTTTAAGTGTTACTGACATAGCACAAATAGCAATGTTTTATATAAAACTGACAAGTCTTAATGATTTTCCCATAGAGGAAGTGCCAGTTAGTCCAACTGGTCAGTTTAAACAAAGTCTTGACAGTTTCTATGTTACAGATAGTCTTTTAAGTGTTACTAACATAGTAGAAATGGCAATGTTTTATATAAAACTGACCAGTCTTAATGATTTTCCCATAGAGGAAGTGCCAGTTAGTCCAACTGGTCAGTTTAAACAAAGTCTTGACAGTTTCTATGGTACAGATAGTCCTTTAAGTGTTACTATCATAGCACAAATTACAATGTTTTATATAAAACTGACCAGTCTTAATGATTTTCACATAGAGGAAGGGCCAACTAGTCCAACTGGTCAGTTTAAACAAAGTCTTGACAGTTTCTATGTTACAGATAGTCCTTTAAGTGTTACAAACATAGCACAAATAGCAATGTTTTGTATAAACTAACCTGTCTTAATGATTTTCCCCTAGATGAAGGGCCAATTAATCCAACTGGTCAGTTTAAACAAAGTCTTGACATTCCTTTAAGTGTTACTAATATAGCACAAATGGCAACGTTTTATTTAAAGTAACCAGACTTAATGGTTTTTCCCTAGAGGTTGGGCGAACTGGTCAGTTTAAATAAAGCCTTGACAGTTTCTATGTTTCATATAGTCCTTTAAGTGCTACTAACATAGCAGAAATGGGGATGTATTATATAAAAATGACCATTCTTCATGAAGTTACGCTAGAGAATGAGCCAGTTAGTCCAACTGGCCAGTTTAAAAAATTCTTGACAATTTCTGTTACAGATAGTCCTTTAAGTGTTACTAACATTGCCAGTTAGTCCACTTTTAAAAAAGGTCTTGCTAGTTTCTATGCTTCATACAGTCCTTTAAGTGTTACTAACAAACCACAAATGGCAATATTTTGTATAAACTGACCAGTTTAATGTTTTTTCCCTAGAGGAAGTGCCAGTTAGTCCAACTGGTCAGTTTTAATAAAGTCTTGAGAGTTTCTATGCTTCATATAGTCCTTTAAGTGTTACTAACATAACACAAATGGCAATGTTTTATATAAAACTGACCAGTCTTAATGATTTTCTCCTAGATGAATGGGCCAATTAATTCAACTGGTCAGTTTAAACAAAGTCTTGACAGTTTATATATGCTACAGATAGTCCTTCAAGTGCTAATAACATTGCCAGTTAGTCCAACTGGTCAGTTTAAAAAAAGTCTTGACAGTTTCTATGTTACAGATAGTCCTTTAAGTGTCACTAACATAGCACAAATGGCAATGTTTAATATAAAACTGACAAATTGATTTTCCCATAGAGGAAGTGCCAGTTAGTCCAACTGGTCAGTTTAAAGAAAGTCTTGACAGTTTCTATGTTACAGATAGTCCTTTAAGTGTTACTATCATAGCACAAATGGCAATGTTTTATATAAAACTGACCAGTCTTAATGATTTTCACATAGAGGAAGGGCCAACTAGTCCAACTGGTCAGTTTAAACAAAGTCTTGACAGCTTTTATGTTACAGATAGTCCTTTAAGTGTTACTAATATAGCACAAATGGCAATATATTTTTTAAATTGATCAATCTTAATGATTTTCCGCTAGAGGAAGT
The DNA here is from genome assembly GCA_963921505.1 of Phakellia ventilabrum. Classification (NCBI taxonomy): domain Eukaryota; kingdom Metazoa; phylum Porifera; class Demospongiae; order Axinellida; family Axinellidae; genus Phakellia; species Phakellia ventilabrum. Next base: position 2,998,987 of record OY997390.1, read on the forward strand.
ACCAACTGGTCAGTTTTAATAAGTCTTGAGAGTTTCTATGTTACAGATAGTCCTTTAAGTGTCGCTAACATAGCAGAAACGGCAATGTTTGATATAAAACTGACAAGTCTTAATGATTTTCCCCTTGATAAACGGCCAATTAATCTAACTGGTCAGTTTAAACAAAGTCTTGACAGTTTCTAAGTTGCAGATAGTCCTTTATGTGTTACTAACATAGCACAAATGGCAATGCTTTATATAAACTGACCAGTGTTAATGATTTCAACTAGAAAAAGTGCCAGTTAGTCCAACTGGTCAGTTTAAACAAAGTCTTGACAGCTTCTATGTTACAGATAGTCCTTTAAGTGTTACTATCATAGCACAAATGGCAATGTTTTATATAAAACTGACCAGTCTTAATGATTTTCACATAGAGGAAGGGCCCACTAGTCCAACTGGTGAGTTTAAACAAAGTCTTGACAGCTTTTATGTTACAGATAGTCCTTTAAGTGTTACTAATATAGCACAAATGGCAATTTATTTTTTAATTGATCAATCTTAATGATTTTCCGCTAGAGGAAGTACCAACTGGTCAATTTTAATAAGTCTTGTGAGTTTCTATGCTACAGATAGTCCTTTAAGTGTCGCTAACATAGCAGAAACGGCAATGTTTGATATAAAACTGACAAGTCTTAATGATTTTCCCCTTGATAAAGGGCCAATTAATCTAACTGGTCAGTTTAAACAAAGTCTTGACAGTTTCTAAGTTGCAGATAGTCCTTTATGTGTTACTAACATAGCACAAATGGCAATGTTTTATATAAAACTAACCAGTCTTAATGATTTTCCCATAGAGGAAGTGCAAGTTAATCCTACTGGTCAGTTTAAACAAAGTCTTGACAGTTTCTATGTTACAGATAGTCCTTTAAGTGTTACTAACATAGCACAAATGGCAATGTTTTATATAAAACTGACCAGTCTTAATGATTTTCCCATAGAGGAAGTGCCAGTTAATCCTACTGGTCAGTTTAAACAAAGTCTTGACAGTTTCTATGTTACAGATAGTCCTTTAAGTGTTACTAACATAGCACAAATGGCAATGTTTTATATAAAACTGACCAGTCTTAATGATTTTCTCCTAGATGAAGGGCTAATTAATCCAACTGGTCAGTTTAGACAAAGTCTTGACAGTTTCTATGTTGCACATAGTCCTTTATGTGTTACTACCATAGCACAAATGGCAATGCTTTATATAAACTGACCAGTGTTAATGATTTTCAACTCGAGGAAGTGCCAGTTAGTCCAACTGGTCAGTTTAAATAAAGTGTTGACAGTTTCTATGTTGCAGACAGTCATTTAAGTGATACTAACATAGCAAAAATGGCAATGTTTCGTATAAAACTGACCAGTCTTAATGATTTTCTCCTAGATGAAGGGCCAATTAATCTACCTGGTCAGTTTAAACAAAGTCTTGACAGTTTTCTATGTTACAGATAGTCCTTCAAGCGCTAATAACATCGCCAGTTAGTCCAACTGGTCAGTTTAAAAAAAGTCTTGACAGTTTCTATGTTACAGATAGTCCTTTAAGTGTCACTAACATATCACAAATGGCAATGTTTTACTTATACTGACCAGTCAGTGCCAACTGGTCAGTTAAATAAAGTCTTGAGAGTTTCTATGCTTCATACAGTCCTTTAAGTGTTACTGACATAGCACAAATAGCAATGTTTTATATAAAACTGACAAGTCTTAATGATTTTCCCATAGAGGAAGTGCCAGTTAGTCCAACAGGTCAGTTTAAACAAAGTCTTGACAGTTTCTATGTTACAGATAGTCCTTTAAGTGTTACTAACATAGTAGAAATGGCAATGTTTTATTTAAAACTGACCAGTCTTAATGATTTTCCCATAGAGGAAGTGCCAGTTAGTCCAACTGGTCAGTTTAAACAAAGTCTTGACAGTTTCTATGTTACAGATAGTCCTTTAAGTGTTACTATCATAGCACAAATGGCAATGTTTTATATAAAACTGACCAGTCTTAATGATTTTCACATAGATGAAGGGCCAACTAGTCCAACTGGTCAGTTTAAACAAAGTCTTGACAGTTTCTAAGTTGCAGATAGTCCTTTATGTGTTACTAACATAGCACAAATGGCAATGCTTTATATAAACTGACCAGTGTTAATGATTTTCAACTAGAGGAAGTGCCAGTTAGTCCAACTGGTCAGTTTAAACAAAGTCTTGACAGCTTCTATGTTACAGATAGTCCTTTAAGTGTTACTATCATAGCACAAATGGCAATGTTTTATATAAAACTGACCAGTCTTAATGATTTTCACATAGAGGAAGGGCCAACTAGTCCAACTGGTCAGTTTAAACAAAGTCTTGACAGCTTTTATGTTACAGATAGTCCTTTAAGTGTTACTAATATAGCACAAATGGCAATTTATTTTTTAATTGATCAATCTTAATGATTTTCCGCTAGAGGAAGTACCAACTGGTCAATTTTAATAAGTCTTGTGAGTTTCTATGCTACAGATAGTCCTTTAAGTGTCGCTAACATAGCAGAAACGGCAATGTGTGATATAAAACTGACAAGTCTTAATGATTTTCCCCTTGATAAAGGGCCAATTAATCTAACTGGTCAGTTTAAACAAAGTCTTGACAGTTTCTAAGTTGCAGATAGTCCTTTATGTGTTACTAACATAGCACAAATGGCAATGTTTTATATAAAACTGACCAGTCTTAATGATTTTCCCATAGAGGAAGTGCCAGTTAATCCTACTGGTCAGTTTAAACAAAGTCTTGACAGTTTCTATGTTACAGATAGTCCTTTAAGTGTTACTAACATAGCACAAATGGCAATGTTTTATATAAAACTGACCAGTCTTAATGATTTTCCCATAGAGGAAGTGCCAGTTAATCCTACTGGTCAGTTTAAACAAAGTCTTGACAGTTTCTATGTTGCAGATAGTCCTTTAAGTGTTACTAACATAGCACAAATGGCAATGTTTTATATAAACTGACCAGTGTTAATGATTTTCAACTCGAGGAAGTGCCAGTTAGTCCAACTGGTCAGTTTAAATAAAGTCTTGACAGTTTCTATGTTACAGACAGTCATTTAAGTGATACTAACATAGCAAAAATGGCAATGTTTCGTATAAAACTGACCAGTCTTAATGATTTTCTCCTAGATGAAGGGCCAATTAATCTACCTGGTCAGTTTAAACAAAGTCTTGACAGTTTTCTATGTTACAGATAGTCCTTCAAGTGCTAATAACATCGCCAGTTAGTCCAACTGGTCAGTTTAAAAAAAGTCTTGACAGTTTCTATGTTACAGATAGTCCTTTAAGTGTCACTAACATATCACAAATGGCAATGTTTTACTTATACTGACCAGTCAGTGCCAACTGGTCAGTTAAATAAAGTCTTGAGAGTTTCTATGCTTCATACAGTCCTTTAAGTGTTACTGACATAGCATAGCACAAATCTTAATGATTTTCCCATAGCAATTAGTTTTATCTTGATAAAACTGACTAACAGTCTTAATGATTTTCCCACAGAGGAAGTGCCAGTTAGTCCAACTGGTCAGTTTAAACAAAGTCTTGACAGTTTCTATGTTACAGATAGTCTTTTAAGTGTTACTATACATAGTAGAAATGGCAATGTTTTATATAAAACTGACCAGTCTTAATGATTTTCCCATAGAGGAAGGGCCAACTAGTCCAACTGGTCAGTTTAAACAAAGTCTTGACAGCTTTTATGTTACAGATAGTCCTTTAAGTGTTACTAATATAGCACAAATGGCAATTTATTTTTTAAATTGATCAATCTTAATGATTTTCCGCTAGAGGAAGTACCAACTGGTCAGTTTTAATAAGTCTTGAGAGTTTCTATGCTACAGATAGTCCTTTAAGTGTCGCTAACATAGCAGAAACGGCAATGTTTGATATAAAACTGACAAGTCTTAATGATTTTACCCTTGATAAACGGCCAATTAATCTAACTGGTCAGTTTAAACAAAGTCTTGACAGTTTCTAAGTTGCAGATAGTCCTTTATGTGTTACTAACATAGCACAAATGGCAATGCTTTATATAAACTGACCAGTGTTAATGATTTTCAACTAGAGGAAGTGCCAGTTAGTCCAACTGGTCAGGTTAAACAAAGTCTTGACAGCTTCTATGTTACAGATAGTCCTTTAAGTGTTACTATCATAGCACAAATGGCAATGTTTTATATAAAACTGACCAGTCTTAATGATTTTCACATAGAGGAAGGGCCAACTAGTCCAACAGGTCAGTTTAAACAAAGTCTTGACAGCTTTTATGTTACAGATAGTCCTTTAAGTGTTACTAATATAGCACAAATGGCAATTAATTTTTTTAATTGATCAATCTTAATGATTTTCCGCTAGAGGAAGTACCAACTGGTCAATTTTAATAAGTCTTGTGAGTTTCTATGCTACAGATAGTCCTTTAAGTGTCGCTAACATAGCAGAAACGGCAATGTGTGATATAAAACTGACAAGTCTTAATGATTTTCCCCTTGATAAAGGGCCAATTAATCTAACTGGTCAGTTTAAACAAAGTCTTGACAGTTTCTAAGTTGCAGATAGTCCTTTATGTGTTACTAACATAGCACAAATGGCAATGTTTTATATAAAACTGACCAGTCTTAATGATTTTCCCATAGAGGAAGTGCCAGTTAATCCTACTGGTCAGTTTAAACAAAGTCTTGACAGTTTCTATGTTACAGATAGTCCTTTAAGTGTTACTAACATAGCACAAATGGCAATGTTTTATATAAAACTGCCCAGTCTTAATGATTTTCCCATAGAGGAAGTGCCAGTTAATCCTACTGGTCAGTTTAAACAAAGTCTTGACAGTTTCTATGTTGCAGATAGTCCTTTAAGTGTTACTAACATAGCACAAATGGCAATGTTTTATATAAAACTGACCAGTCTTAATGATTTTCTCCTAGATGAAGGGCTAATTAATCCAACTGGTCAGTTTAGACAAAGTCTTGACAGTTTCTATGTTGCAGATAGTCCTTTATGTGTTACTACCATAGCACAAATGGCAATGCTTTATATAAACTGACCAGTGTTAATGATTTTCAACTCGAGGAAGTGCCAGTTAGTCCAACTGGTCAGTTTAAATAAAGTCTTGACAGTTTCTATGTTACAGACAGTCATTTAAGTGATACTAACATAGCAAAAATGGCAATGTTTCGTATAAAACTGACCAGTCTTAATGATTTTCTCCTAGATGAAGGGCCAATTAATCTACCTGGTCAGTTTAAACAAAGTCTTGACAGTTTTCTATGTTACAGATAGTCCTTCAAGTGCTAATAACATCGCCAGTTAGTCCAACTGGTCAGTTTAAAAAAAGTCTTGACAGTTTCTATGTTACAGATAGTCCTTTAAGTGTCACTAACATATCACAAATGGCAATGTTTTACTTATACTGACCAGTCAGTGCCAACTGGTCAGTTAAATAAAGTCTTGAGAGTTTCTATGCTTCATACAGTCCTTTAAGTGTTACTGACATAGCACAAATAGCAATGTTTTATATAAAACTGACAAGTCTTAATGATTTTCCCATAGAGGAAGTGCCAGTTAGTCCAACCGGTCAGTTTAAACAAAGTCTTGACAGTTTCTATGTTACAGATAGTCTTTTAAGTGTTACTAACATAGTAGAAATGGCAATGTTTTATATAAAACTGACCAGTCTTAATGATTTTCCCACAGAGGAAGTGCCAGTTAGTCCAACTGGTCAGTTTAAACAAAGTCTTGACAGTTTCTATGTTACAGATAGTCCTTTAAGTGTTACTATCATAGCACAAATGGCAATGTTTTATATAAAACTGACCAGTCTTAATGATTTTCACATAGAGGAAGGGCCAACTAGTCCAACTGGTCAGTTTAAACAAAGTCTTGACAGCTTTTATGTTACAGATAGTCCTTTAAGTGTTACTAATATAGCACAAATGGCAATTTATTTTTTAAATTGATCAATCTTAATGATTTTCCGCTAGAGGAAGTACCAACTGGTCAGTTTTAATAAGTCTTGAGAGTTTCTATGCTACAGATAGTCCTTTAAGTGTCGCTAACATAGCAGAAACGGCAATGTTTGATATAAAACTGACAAGTCTTAATGATTTTACCCTTGATAAACGGCCAATTAATCTAACTGGTCAGTTTAAACAAAGTCTTGACAGTTTCTAAGTTGCAGATAGTCCTTTATGTGTTACTAACATAGCACAAATGGCAATGCTTTATATAAACTGACCAGTGTTAATGATTTTCAACTAGAGGAAGTGCCAGTTAGTCCAACTGGTCAGGTTAAACAAAGTCTTGACAGCTTCTATGTTACAGATAGTCCTTTAAGTGTTACTATCATAGCACAAATGGCAATGTTTTATATAAAACTTACCAGTCTTAATGATTTTCACATAGAGGAAGTGCCAACTAGTCCAACTGGTCAGTTTAAACAAAGTCTTGACAGCTTTTATGTTACAGATAGTCCTTTAAGTGTTACTAATATAGCACAAATGGCAATTTATTTATTAATTGATCAATCTTAATGATTTTCCGCTAGAGGAAGTACCAACTGGTCAATTTTAATAAGTCTTGTGAGTTTCTATGCTACAGATAGTCCTTTAAGTGTCGCTAACATAGCAGAAACGGCAATGTGTGATATAAAACTGACAAGTTTTAATGATTTTCCCCTTGATAAAGGGCCAATTAATCTAACTGGTCAGTTTAAACAAAGTCTTGACAGTTTCTAAGTTGCAGATAGTCCTTTATGTGTTACTAACATAGCACAAATGGCAATGTTTTATATAAAACTGCCCAGTCTTAATGATTTTCCCATAGAGGAAGTGCCAGTTAATCCTACTGGTCAGTTTAAACAAAGTCTTGACAGTTTCTATGTTACAGATAGTCCTTTAAGTGTTACTAACATAGCACAAATGGCAATGTTTTATATAAAACTGACCAGTCTTAATGATTTTCTCCTAGATGAAGGGCTAATTAATCCAACTGGTCAGTTTAGACAAAGTCTTGACAGTTTCTATGTTGCAGATAGTCCTTTATGTGTTACTACCATAGCACAAATGGCAATGCTTTATATAAACTGACCAGTGTTAATGATTTTCAACTCGAGGAAGTGCCAGTTAGTCCAACTGGTCAGTTTAAATAAAGTCTTGACAGTTTCTATGTTACAGACAGTCATTTAAGTGATACTAACATAGCAAAAATGGCAATGTTTCGTATAAAACTGACCAGTCTTAATGATTTTCTCCTAGATGAAGGGCCAATTAATCTACCTGGTCAGTTTAAACAAAGTCTTGACAGTTTTCTATGTTACAGATAGTCCTTCAAGTGCTAATAACATCGCCAGTTAGTCCAACTGGTCAGTTTAAAAAAAGTCTTGACAGTTTCTATGTTACAGATAGTCCTTTAAGTGTCACTAACATATCACAAATGGCAATGTTTTACTTATACTGACCAGTCAGTGCCAACTGGTCAGTTAAATAAAGTCTTGAGAGTTTCTATGCTTCATACAGTCCTTTAAGTGTTACTGACATAGCACAAATAGCAATGTTTTATATAAAACTGACAAGTCTTAATGATTTTCCCATAGAGGAAGTGCCAGTTAGTCCAACCGGTCAGTTTAAACAAAGTCTTGACAGTTTCTATGTTACAGATAGTCTTTTAAGTGTTACTAACATAGTAGAAATGGCAATGTTTTATATAAAACTGACCAGTCTTAATGATTTTCCCACAGAGGAAGTGCCAGTTAGTCCAACTGGTCAGTTTAAACAAAGTCTTGACAGTTTCTATGTTACAGATAGTCCTTTAAGTGTTACTATCATAGCACAAATGGCAATGTTTTATATAAAACTGACCAGTCTTAATGATTTTCACATAGAGGAAGGGCCAACTAGTCCAACTGGTCAGTTTAAACAAAGTCTTGACAGCTTTTATGTTACAGATAGTCCTTTAAGTGTTACTAATATAGCACAAATGGCAATTTATTTTTTAAATTGATCAATCTTAATGATTTTCCGCTAGAGGAAGTACCAACTGGTCAGTTTTAATAAGTCTTGAGAGTTTCTATGCTACAGATAGTCCTTTAAGTGTCGCTAACATAGCAGAAACGGCAATGTTTGATATAAAACTGACAAGTCTTAATGATTTTACCCTTGATAAACGGCCAATTAATCTAACTGGTCAGTTTAAACAAAGTCTTGACAGTTTCTAAGTTGCAGATAGTCCTTTATGTGTTACTAACATAGCACAAATGGCAATGCTTTATATAAACTGACCAGTGTTAATGATTTTCAACTAGAGGAAGTGCCAGTTAGTCCAACTGGTCAGGTTAAACAAAGTCTTGACAGCTTCTATGTTACAGATAGTCCTTTAAGTGTTACTATCATAGCACAAATGGCAATGTTTTATATAAAACTGACCAGTCTTAATGATTTTCACATAGAGGAAGGGCCAACTAGTCCAACAGGTCAGTTTAAACAAAGTCTTGACAGCTTTTATGTTACAGATAGTCCTTTAAGTGTTACTAATATAGCACAAATGGCAATTTAATTTTTTTAATTGATCAATCTTAATGATTTTCCGCTAGAGGAAGTACCAACTGGTCAATTTTAATAAGTCTTGTGAGTTTCTATGCTACAGATAGTCCTTTAAGTGTCGCTAACATAGCAGAAACGGCAATGTGTGATATAAAACTGACAAGTCTTAATGATTTTCCCCTTGATAAAGGGCCAATTAATCTAACTGGTCAGTTTAAACAAAGTCTTGACAGTTTCTAAGTTGCAGATAGTCCTTTATGTGTTACTAACATAGCACAAATGGCAATGTTTTATATAAAACTGACCAGTCTTAATGATTTTCCCATAGAGGAAGTGCCAGTTAATCCTACTGGTCAGTTTAAACAAAGTCTTGACAGTTTCTATGTTACAGATAGTCCTTTAAGTGTTACTAACATAGCACAAATGGCAATGTTTTATATAAAACTGCCCAGTCTTAATGATTTTCCCATAGAGGAAGTGCCAGTTAATCCTACTGGTCAGTTTAAACAAAGTCTTGACAGTTTCTATGTTGCAGATAGTCCTTTAAGTGTTACTAACATAGCACAAATGGCAATGTTTTATATAAAACTGACCAGTCTTAATGATTTTCTCCTAGATGAAGGGCTAATTAATCCAACTGGTCAGTTTAGACAAAGTCTTGACAGTTTCTATGTTGCAGATAGTCCTTTATGTGTTACTACCATAGCACAAATGGCAATGCTTTATATAAACTGACCAGTGTTAATGATTTTCAACTCGAGGAAGTGCCAGTTAGTCCAACTGGTCAGTTTAAATAAAGTCTTGACAGTTTCTATGTTACAGACAGTCATTTAAGTGATACTAACATAGCAAAAATGGCAATGTTTCGTATAAAACTGACCAGTCTTAATGATTTTCTCCTAGATGAAGGGCCAATTAATCTACCTGGTCAGTTTAAACAAAGTCTTGACAGTTTTCTATGTTACAGATAGTCCTTCAAGTGCTAATAACATCGCCAGTTAGTCCAACTGGTCAGTTTAAAAAAAGTCTTGACAGTTTCTATGTTACAGATAGTCCTTTAAGTGTCACTAACATATCACAAATGGCAATGTTTTACTTATACTGACCAGTCAGTGCCAACTGGTCAGTTAAATAAAGTCTTGAGAGTTTCTATGCTTCATACAGTCCTTTAAGTGTTACTGACATAGCACAAATAGCAATGTTTTATATAAAACTGACAAGTCTTAATGATTTTCCCATAGAGGAAGTGCCAGTTAGTCCAACCGGTCAGTTTAAACAAAGTCTTGACAGTTTCTATGTTACAGATAGTCTTTTAAGTGTTACTAACATAGTAGAAATGGCAATGTTTTATATAAAACTGACCAGTCTTAATGATTTTCCCACAGAGGAAGTGCCAGTTAGTCCAACTGGTCAGTTTAAACAAAGTCTTGACAGTTTCTATGTTACAGATAGTCCTTTAAGTGTTACTATCATAGCACAAATGGCAATGTTTTATATAAAACTGACCAGTCTTAATGATTTTCACATAGAGGAAGGGCCAACTAGTCCAACTGGTCAGTTTAAACAAAGTCTTGACAGCTTTTATGTTACAGATAGTCCTTTAAGTGTTACTAATATAGCACAAATGGCAATTTATTTTTTAAATTGATCAATCTTAATGATTTTCCGCTAGAGGAAGTACCAACTGGTCAGTTTTAATAAGTCTTGAGAGTTTCTATGCTACAGATAGTCCTTTAAGTGTCGCTAACATAGCAGAAACGGCAATGTTTGATATAAAACTGACAAGTCTTAATGATTTTACCCTTGATAAACGGCCAATTAATCTAACTGGTCAGTTTAAACAAAGTCTTGACAGTTTCTAAGTTGCAGATAGTCCTTTATGTGTTACTAACATAGCACAAATGGCAATGCTTTATATAAACTGACCAGTGTTAATGATTTTCAACTAGAGGAAGTGCCATTTAGTCCAACTGGTCAGGTTAAACAAAGTCTTGACAGCTTCTATGTTACAGATAGTCCTTTAAGTGTTACTATCATAGCACAAATGGCAATGTTTTATATAAAACTGACCAGTCTTAATGATTTTCACATAGAGGAAGGGCCAACTAGTCCAACTGGTCAGTTTAAACAAAGTCTTGACAGCTTTTATGTTACAGATAGTCCTTTAAGTGTTACTAATATAGCACAAATGGCAATTTATTTTTTAATTGATCAATCTTAATGATTTTCCGCTAGAGGAAGTACCAACTGGTCAATTTTAATAAGTCTTGTGAGTTTCTATGCTACAGATAGTCCTTTAAGTGTCGCTAACATAGCAGAAACGGCAATGTGTGATATAAAACTGACAAGTTTTAATGATTTTCCCCTTGATAAAGGGCCAATTAATCTAACTGGTCAGTTTAAACAAAGTCTTGACAGTTTCTAAGTTGCAGATAGTCCTTTATGTGTTACTAACATAGCACAAATGGCAATGTTTTATATAAAACTGCCCAGTCTTAATGATTTTCCCATAGAGGAAGTGCCAGTTAATCCTACTGGTCAGTTTAAACAAAGTCTTGACAGTTTCTATGTTACAGATAGTCCTTTAAGTGTTACTAACATAGCACAAATGGCAATGTTTTATATAAAACTGACCAGTCTTAATGATTTTCTCCTAGATGAAGGGCTAATTAATCCAACTGGTCAGTTTAGACAAAGTCTTGACAGTTTCTATGTTGCAGATAGTCCTTTATGTGTTACTACCATAGCACAAATGGCAATGCTTTATATAAACTGACCAGTGTTAATGATTTTCAACTCGAGGAAGTGCCAGTTAATCCTACTGGTCAGTTTAAACAAAGTCTTGACAGTTTCTATGTTACAGATAGTCCTTTAAGTGTTACTAACATAGCACAAATGGCAATGTTTTATATAAAACTGACCAGTCTTAATGATTTTCCCATAGAGGAAGTGCCAGTTAATCCTACTGGTCAGTTTAAACAAAGTCTTGACAGTTTCTATGTTGCAGATAGTCCTTTAAGTGTTACTAACATAGCACAAATGGCAATGTTTTATATAAACTGACCAGTGTTAATGATTTTCAACTCGAGGAAGTGCCAGTTAGTCCAACTGGTCAGTTTAAATAAAGTCTTGACAGTTTCTATGTTACAGACAGTCATTTAAGTGATACTAACATAGCAAAAATGGCAATGTTTCGTATAAAACTGACCAGTCTTAATGATTTTCTCCTAGATGAAGGGCCAATTAATCTACCTGGTCAGTTTAAACAAAGTCTTGACAGTTTTCTATGTTACAGATAGTCCTTCAAGTGCTAATAACATCGCCAGTTAGTCCAACTGGTCAGTTTAAAAAAAGTCTTGACAGTTTCTATGTTACAGATAGTCCTTTAAGTGTCACTAACATATCACAAATGGCAATGTTTTACTTATACTGACCAGTCAGTGCCAACTGGTCAGTTAAATAAAGTCTTGAGAGTTTCTATGCTTCATACAGTCCTTTAAGTGTTACTGACATAGCACAAATAGCAATGTTTTATATAAAACTGACAAGTCTTAATGATTTTCCCATAGAGGAAGTGCCAGTTAGTCCAACCGGTCAGTTTAAACAAAGTCTTGACAGTTTCTATGTTACAGATAGTCTTTTAAGTGTTACTAACATAGTAGAAATGGCAATGTTTTATATAAAACTGACCAGTCTTAATGATTTTCCCACAGAGGAAGTGCCAGTTAGTCCAACTGGTCAGTTTAAACAAAGTCTTGACAGTTTCTATGTTACAGATAGTCCTTTAAGTGTTACTATCATAGCACAAATGGCAATGTTTTATATAAAACTGACCAGTCTTAATGATTTTCACATAGAGGAAGGGCCAACTAGTCCAACTGGTCAGTTTAAACAAAGTCTTGACAGCTTTTATGTTACAGATAGTCCTTTAAGTGTTACTAATATAGCACAAATGGCAATTTATTTTTTAAATTGATCAATCTTAATGATTTTCCGCTAGAGGAAGTACCAACTGGTCAGTTTTAATAAGTCTTGAGAGTTTCTATGCTACAGATAGTCCTTTAAGTGTCGCTAACATAGCAGAAACGGCAATGTTTGATATAAAACTGACAAGTCTTAATGATTTTACCCTTGATAAACGGCCAATTAATCTAACTGGTCAGTTTAAACAAAGTCTTGACAGTTTCTAAGTTGCAGATAGTCCTTTATGTGTTACTAACATAGCACAAATGGCAATGCTTTATATAAACTGACCAGTGTTAATGATTTTCAACTAGAGGAAGTGCCAGTTAGTCCAACTGGTCAGGTTAAACAAAGTCTTGACAGCTTCTATGTTACAGATAGTCCTTTAAGTGTTACTATCATAGCACAAATGGCAATGTTTTATATAAAACTGACCAGTCTTAATGATTTTCACATAGAGGAAGGGCCAACTAGTCCAACAGGTCAGTTTAAACAAAGTCTTGACAGCTTTTATGTTACAGATAGTCCTTTAAGTGTTACTAATATAGCACAAATGGCAATTAATTTTTTAATTGATCAATCTTAATGATTTTCCGCTAGAGGAAGTACCAACTGGTCAATTTTAATAAGTCTTGTGAGTTTCTATGCTACAGATAGTCCTTTAAGTGTTCGCTAACATAGCAGAAACGGCAATGTGTGATATAAAACTGACAAGTCTTAATGATTTTCCCCTTGATAAAGGGCCAATTAATCTAACTGGTCAGTTTAAACAAAGTCTTGACAGTTTCTAAGTTGCAGATAGTCCTTTAATGTGTTACTAACATAGCACAAATGGCAATGTTTTATATAAAACTGACCAGTCTTAATGATTTTCCCATAGAGGAAGTGCCAGTTAATCCTACTGGTCAGTTTAAACAAAGTCTTGACAGTTTCTATGTTACAGATAGTCCTTTAAGTGTTACTAACATAGCACAAATGGCAATGTTTTATATAAAACTGCCCAGTCTTAATGATTTTCCCATAGAGGAAGTGCCAGTTAATCCTACTGGTCAGTTTAAACAAAGTCTTGACAGTTTCTATGTTGCAGATAGTCCTTTAAGTGTTACTAACATAGCACAAATGGCAATGTTTTATATAAAACTGACCAGTCTTAATGATTTTCTCCTAGATGAAGGGCTAATTAATCCAACTGGTCAGTTTAGACAAAGTCTTGACAGTTTCTATGTTGCAGATAGTCCTTTATGTGTTACTACCATAGCACAAATGGCAATGCTTTATATAAACTGACCAGTGTTAATGATTTTCAACTCGAGGAAGTGCCAGTTAGTCCAACTGGTCAGTTTAAATAAAGTCTTGACAGTTTCTATGTTACAGACAGTCCATTTAAGTGATACTAACATAGCAAAAATGGCAATGTTTCGTATAAAACTGACCAGTCTTAATGATTTTCTCCTAGATGAAGGGCCAATTAATCTACCTGGTCAGTTTAAACAAAGTCTTGACAGTTTTCTATGTTACAGATAGTCCTTCAAGTGCTAATAACATCGCCAGTTAGTCCAACTGGTCAGTTTAAAAAAAGTCTTGACAGTTTCTATGTTACAGATAGTCCTTTAAGTGTCACTAACATATCACAAATGGCAATGTTTTACTTATACTGACCAGTCAGTGCCAACTGGTCAGTTTAAATAAAGTCTTGAGAGTTTCTATGCTTCATACAGTCCTTTAAGTGTTACTGACATAGCACAAATAGCAATGTTTTATATAAAACTGACAAGTCTTAATGATTTTCCCATAGAGGAAGTGCCAGTTAGTCCAACCGGTCAGTTTAAACAAAGTCTTGACAGTTTCTATGTTACAGATAGTCCTTTTAAGTGTTACTAACATAGTAGAAATGGCAATGTTTTATATAAAACTGACCAGTCTTAATGATTTTCCCACAGAGGAAGTGCCAGTTAGTCCAACTGGTCAGTTTAAACAAAGTCTTGACAGTTTCTATGTTACAGATAGTCCTTTAAGTGTTACTATCATAGCACAAATGGCAATGTTTTATATAAAACTGACCAGTCTTAATGATTTTCACATAGAGGAAGGGCCAACTAGTCCAACTGGTCAGTTTAAACAAAGTCTTGACAGCTTTTATGTTACAGATAGTCCTTTAAGTGTTACTAATATAGCACAAATGGCAATTTATTTTTTAAATTGATCAATCTTAATGATTTTCCGCTAGAGGAAGTACCAACTGGTCAGTTTTAATAAGTCTTGAGAGTTTCTATGCTACAGATAGTCCTTTAAGTGTCGCTAACATAGCAGAAACGGCAATGTTTGATATAAAACTGACAAGTCTTAATGATTTTACCCTTGATAAACGGCCAATTAATCTAACTGGTCAGTTTAAACAAAGTCTTGACAGTTTCTAAGTTGCAGATAGTCCTTTAATGTGTTACTAACATAGCACAAATGGCAATGCTTTATATAAACTGACCAGTGTTAATGATTTTCAACTAGAGGAAGTGCCATTTAGTCCAACTGGTCAGGTTAAACAAAGTCTTGACAGCTTCTATGTTACAGATAGTCCTTTAAGTGTTACTATCATAGCACAAATGGCAATGTTTTATATAAAACTGACCAGTCTTAATGATTTTCACATAGAGGAAGGGCCAACTAGTCCAACTGGTCAGTTTAAACAAAGTCTTGACAGCTTTTATGTTACAGATAGTCCTTTAAGTGTTACTAATATAGCACAAATGGCAATTTATTTTTTAATTGATCAATCTTAATGATTTTCCGCTAGAGGAAGTACCAACTGGTCAATTTTAATAAGTCTTGTGAGTTTCTATGCTACAGATAGTCCTTTAAGTGTCGCTAACATAGCAGAAACGGCAATGTGTGATATAAAACTGACAAGTTTTAATGATTTTCCCCTTGATAAAGGGCCAATTAATCTAACTGGTCAGTTTAAACAAAGTCTTGACAGTTTCTAAGTTGCAGATAGTCCTTTATGTGTTACTAACATAGCACAAATGGCAATGTTTTATATAAAACTGCCCAGTCTTAATGATTTTCCCATAGAGGAAGTGCCAGTTAATCCTACTGGTCAGTTTAAACAA
This sequence comes from Phakellia ventilabrum, assembly GCA_963921505.1. Classification (NCBI taxonomy): domain Eukaryota; kingdom Metazoa; phylum Porifera; class Demospongiae; order Axinellida; family Axinellidae; genus Phakellia; species Phakellia ventilabrum. The sequence continues at coordinate 3,014,628 of OY997390.1, forward strand.
AGTCTTGACAGTTTCTATGTTACAGATAGTCCTTTAAGTGTTACTAACATAGCACAAATGGCAATGTTTTATATAAAACTGACCAGTCTTAATGATTTTCTCCTAGATGAAGGGCTAATTAATCCAACTGGTCAGTTTAGACAAAGTCTTGACAGTTTCTATGTTGCAGATAGTCCTTTATGTGTTACTAACCATAGCACAAATGGCAATGCTTTATATAAACTGACCAGTGTTAATGATTTTCAACTCGAGGAAGTGCCAGTTAGTCCAACTGGTCAGTTTAAATAAAGTCTTGACAGTTTCTATGTTACAGACAGTCCATTTAAGTGATACTAACATAGCAAAAATGGCAATGTTTCGTATAAAACTGACCAGTCTTAATGATTTTCTCCTAGATGAAGGGCCAATTAATCTACCTGGTCAGTTTAAACAAAGTCTTGACAGTTTTCTATGTTACAGATAGTCCTTCAAGTGCTAATAACATCGCCAGTTAGTCCAACTGGTCAGTTTAAAAAAAGTCTTGACAGTTTCTATGTTACAGATAGTCCTTTAAGTGTCACTAACATATCACAAATGGCAATGTTTTACTTATACTGACCAGTTCAGTGCCAACTGGTCAGTTAAATAAAGTCTTGAGAGTTTCTATGCTTCATACAGTCCTTTAAGTGTTACTGACATAGCACAAATAGCAATGTTTTATATAAAACTGACAAGTCTTAATGATTTTCCCATAGAGGAAGTGCCAGTTAGTCCAACCGGTCAGTTTAAACAAAGTCTTGACAGTTTCTATGTTACAGATAGTCCTTTTAAGTGTTACTAACATAGTAGAAATGGCAATGTTTTATATAAAACTGACCAGTCTTAATGATTTTCCCACAGAGGAAGTGCCAGTTAGTCCAACTGGTCAGTTTAAACAAAGTCTTGACAGTTTCTATGTTACAGATAGTCCTTTAAGTGTTACTATCATAGCACAAATTGCAATGTTTTATATAAAACTGACCAGTCTTAATGATTTTCACATAGAGGAAGGGCCAACTAGTCCAACTGGTCAGTTTAAACAAAGTCTTGACAGCTTTTATGTTACAGATAGTCCTTTAAGTGTTACTAATATAGCACAAATGGCAATTTAATTTTTAAATTGATCAATCTTAATGATTTTCCGCTAGAGGAAGTACCAACTGGTCAGTTTTAATAAGTCTTGAGAGTTTCTATGCTACAGATAGTCCTTTAAGTGTTCGCTAACATAGCAGAAACGGCAATGTTTGATATAAAACTGACAAGTCTTAATGATTTTACCCTTGATAAACGGCCAATTAATCTAACTGGTCAGTTTAAACAAAGTCTTGACAGTTTCTAAGTTGCAGATAGTCCTTTATGTGTTACTAACATAGCACAAATGGCAATGCTTTATATAAACTGACCAGTGTTAATGATTTTCAACTAGAGGAAGTGCCAGTTAGTCCAACTGGTCAGGTTAAACAAAGTCTTGACAGCTTCTATGTTACAGATAGTCCTTTAAGTGTTACTATCATAGCACAAATGGCAATGTTTTATATAAAACTGACCAGTCTTAATGATTTTCACATAGAGGAAGGGCCAACTAGTCCAACTGGTCAGTTTAAACAAAGTCTTGACAGCTTTTATGTTACAGATAGTCCTTTAAGTGTTACTAATATAGCACAAATGGCAATTTATTTTTTAATTGATCAATCTTAATGATTTTCCGCTAGAGGAAGTACCAACTGGTCAATTTTAATAAGTCTTGTGAGTTTCTATGCTACAGATAGTCCTTTAAGTGTCGCTAACATAGCAGAAACGGCAATGTGTGATATAAAACTGACAAGTCTTAATGATTTTCCCCTTGATAAAGGGCCAATTAATCTAACTGGTCAGTTTAAACAAAGTCTTGACAGTTTCTAAGTTGCAGATAGTCCTTTATGTGTTACTAACATAGCACAAATGGCAATGTTTTATATAAAACAGACCAGTCTTAATGATTTTCCCATAGAGGAAGTGCCAGTTAATCCTACTGGTCAGTTTAAACAAAGTCTTGACAGTTTCTATGTTACAGATAGTCCTTTAAGTGTTACTAACATAGCACAAATGGCAATGTTTTATATAAAACTGCCCAGTCTTAATGATTTTCCCATAGAGGAAGTGCCAGTTAGTCCAACTGGTCAGTTTAAACAAAGTCTTGACAGTTTCTATGTTACAGATAGTCCTTTATGTGTTACTAACATAGCACAAATGGCAATGCTTTATATAAACTGACCAGTGTTAATGATTTTCAACTAGAGGAAGTGCCAGTTAGTCCAACTGGTCAGTTTAAACAAAGTCTTGACAGCTTCTATGTTACAGATAGTCCTTTAAGTTTTACTATCATAGCACAAATGGCAATGTTTTATATAAAACTGACCAGTCTTAATGATTTTCACATAGAGGAAGGGCCAACTAGTCCAACTGGTCAGTTTAAACAAAGTCTTGACAGCTTTTATGTTACAGATAGTCCTTTAAGTGTTACTAATATAGCACAAATGGCAATTTATTTTTAATTGATCAATCTTAATGATTTTCCGCTAGAGGAAGTACCAACTGGTCAATTTTAATAAGTCTTGTGAGTTTCTATGCTACAGATAGTCCTTTAAGTGTTCGCTAACATAGCAGAAACGGCAATGTGTGATATAAAACTGACAAGTTTTAATGATTTTCCCCTTGATAAAGGGCCAATTAATCTAACTGGTCAGTTTAAACAAAGTCTTGACAGTTTCTAAGTTGCAGATAGTCCTTTATGTGTTACTAACATAGCACAAATGGCAATGTTTTATATAAAACTGCCCAGTCTTAATGATTTTCCCATAGAGGAAGTGCCAGTTAATCCTACTGGTCAGTTTAAACAAAGTCTTGACAGTTTCTATGTTACAGATAGTCCTTTAAGTGTTACTAACATAGCACAAATGGCAATGTTTTATATAAAACTGCCCAGTCTTAATGATTTTCCCATAGAGGAAGTGCCAGTTAATCCTACTGGTCAGTTTAAACAAAGTCTTGACAGTTTCTATGTTGCAGATAGTCCTTTAAGTGTTACTAACATAGCACAAATGGCAATGTTTATATAAAACTGACCAGTCTTAATGATTTTCTCCTATATGAAGGGCTAATTAATCCAACTGGTCAGTTTAGACAAAGTCTTGACAGTTTCTATGTTGCAGATAGTCCTTTATGTGTTACTACCATAGCACAAATGGCAATGCTTTATATAAACTGACCAGTGTTAATGATTTTCAACTCGAGGAAGTGCCAGTTAGTCCAACTGGTCAGTTTAAATAAAGTCTTGACAGTTTCTATGTTACAGACAGTCCATTTAAGTGATACTAACATAGCAAAAATGGCAATGTTTCGTATAAAACTGACCAGTCTTAATGATTTTCTCCTAGATGAAGGGCCAATTAATCTACCTGGTCAGTTTAAACAAAGTCTTGACAGTTTTCTATGTTACAGATAGTCCTTCAAGTGCTAATAACATCGCCAGTTAGTCCAACTGGTCAGTTTAAAAAAAGTCTTGACAGTTTCTATGTTACAGATAGTCCTTTAAGTGTCACTAACATATCACAAATGGCAATGTTTTACTTATACTGACCAGTCAGTGCCAACTGGTCAGTTAAATAAAGTCTTGAGAGTTTCTATGCTTCATACAGTCCTTTAAGTGTTACTGACATAGCACAAATAGCAATGTTTTATATAAAACTGACAAGTCTTAATGATTTTCCCATAGAGGAAGTGCCAGTTAGTCCAACCGGTCAGTTTAAACAAAGTCTTGACAGTTTCTATGTTACAGATAGTCTTTTAAGTGTTACTAACATAGTAGAAATGGCAATGTTTTATATAAAACTGACCAGTCTTAATGATTTTCCCATAGAGGAAGTGCCAGTTAGTCCAAACTGGTCAGTTTAAACAAAGTCTTGACAGTTTCTATGTTACAGATAGTCCTTTAAGTGTTACTATCATAGCACAAATGGCAATGTTTTATATAAAACTGACCAGTCTTAATGATTTTCACATAGAGGAAGGGCCAACTAGTCCAACTGGTCAGTTTAAACAAAGTCTTGACAGTTTCTAAGTTGCAGATAGTCCTTTATGTGTTACTAACATAGCACAAATGGCAATGCTTTATATAAACTGACCAGTGTTAATGATTTTCAACTAGAGGAAGTGCCAGTTAGTCCAACTGGTCAGTTTAAACAAAGTCTTGACAGTTTCTATGTTACAGATAGTCCTTTAAGTGTTACTAACATAGCACAAATGGCAATGTTTTATATAAAACTGACCAGTCTTAATGATTTTCCCATAGAGGAAGTGCCAGTTAATCCTACTGGTCAGTTTAAACAAAGTCTTGACAGTTTCTATGTTACAGATAGTCCTTTAAGTGTTACTAACATAGCACAAATGGCAATGTTTTATATAAAACTGACCAGTCTTAATGATTTTCTCCTAGATGAAGGGCTAATTAATCCAACTGGTTAGTTCAGACAAAGTCTTGACAGTTTCTATGTTGCAGATAGTCCTTTAATGTGTTACTACCATAGCACAAATGGCAATGCTTTATATAAAACTGACCAGTGTTAATGATTTTCAACTCGAGGAAGTGCCAGTTAGTCCAACTGGTCAGTTTAAATAAAGTCTTTACAGTTTCTATGTTACAGACAGTCCATTTAAGTGATACTAACATAGCAAAAATGGCAATGTTTCGTATAAAACTGACCAGTCTTAATGATTTTCTCCTAGATGAAGGGCCAATTAATCTACCTGGTCAGTTTAAACAAAGTCTTGACAGTTTTCTATGTTACAGATAGTCCTTCAAGTGCTAATAACATCGCCAGTTAGTCCAACTGGTCAGTTTAAACAAAGTCTTGACAGTTTCTATGTTACAGATAGTCCTTTAAGTGTTACTATCATAGCACAAATGGCAATGTTTTATATAAAACTGACAAGTCTTAATGATTTTCACATAGAGGAAGGGCCAACTAGTCCAACTGGTCAGTTTAAACAAAGTCTTGACAGCTTTTATGTTACAGATAGTCCTTTAAGTGTTACTAATATAGCACAAATGGCAATTTATTTTTTAAATTGATCAATCTTAATGATTTTCCGCTAGAGGAAGTACCAACTGGTCAGTTTTAATAAGTCTTGAGAGTTTCTATGCTACAGATAGTCCTTTAAGTGTTCGCTAACATAGCAGAAACGGCAATGTTTGATATAAAACTGACAAGTCTTAATGATTTTCCCTTTGATAAACGGCCAATTAATCTAACTGGTCAGTTTAAACAAAGTCTTGACAGTTTCTAAGTTGCAGATAGTCCTTTATGTGTTACTAACATAGCACAAATGGCAATGCTTTATATAAACTGACCAGTGTTAATGATTTTCAACTAGAAGAAGTGCCAGTTAGTCCAACTGGTCAGTTTAAACAAAGTCTTGACAGTTTCTATGTTACAGATAGTCCTTTAAGTGTTACTATCATAGCACAAATGGCAATGTTTTATATAAAACTGACCAGTTTTAATGATTTTGACATAGAGGAAGGGCCAACTAGTCCAACTGGTTCAGTTTAAACAAAGTCTTGACAGCTTTTATGTTACAGATAGTCCTTTAAGTGTTACTAATATAGCACAAATGGCAATTTATTTTTTAAATTGATCAATCTTAATGATTTTCCGCTAGAGGAAGTACCAACTGGTCAGTTTTAATAAGTCTTGAGAGTTTCTATGCTACAGATAGTCCTTTAAGTGTTCGCTAACATAGCAGAAACGGCAATGTTTGATATAAAATTGACAAGTCTTAATGATTTTCCCCTTGATAAACGGCCAATTAATCTAACTGGTCAGTTTAAACAAAGTCTTGACAGTTTCTAAGTTGCAGATAGTCCTTTATGTGTTACTAACATAGCACAAATGGCAATGCTTTATATAAACTGACCAGTGTTAATGATTTTCAACTAGAAGAAGTACCAGTTAGTCCAACTGGTCAGTTTAAACAAAGTCTTGACAGTTTCTATGTTACAGATAGTCCTTTAAGTGTTACTATCATAACACAAATGGCAATGTTTTATATAAAACTGACCAGTCTTAATGATTTTTACATAGAGGAAGGGCCAACTAGTCCAACTGGTCAGTTTAAACAAAGTCTTGACAGCTTTTATGTTACAGATAGTCCTTTAAGTGTTACTAATATAGCACAAATGGCAATTTATTTTTTAAATTGATCAATCTTAATGATTTTCCGCTAGAGGAAGTACCAACTGGTCAGTTTTAATAAGTCTTGAAAGTTTCTATGCTACAGATAGTCCTTTAAGTGTCGCTAACATAGCAGAAACGGCAATGTTTGATATAAAACTGACAAGTCTTAATGATTTTCCCCTTGATAAAGGGCCAATTAATCTAACTGGTCAGTTTAAACAAAGTCTTGACAGTTTCTAAGTTGCAGATAGTCCTTTATGTGTTACTAACATAGCACAAATGGCAATGCTTTATATAAACTGACCAGTGTTAATGATTTTCAACTAGAGGAAGTGCCAGTTAGTCCAACTGGTCAGTTTAAACAAAGTCTTGACAGTTTCTATGTTACAGATAGTCCTTTAAGTGTTACTATCATAGCACAAATGGCAATGTTTTATATAAAACTGACCAGTCTTAATGATTTTCCATAGAGGAAGTGCCAGTTAGTCCAACTGGTCAGTTCAAACAAAGTCTTGACAATTTCTATGTTACAGATAGTCCTTTAAGTGTTACTATCGTAGCACAAATGGCAATGTTTTATATAAAACTGACCAGTCTTAATGATTTTCACATAGAGGAAGTGCCAGTTAGTCCAACTGGTCCGTTTAAACAAAGTTTTGACAGTTTCTATGTTACAGATAGTCCTTTAAGTGTTACAAACATAGCACAAATAGCAATGTTTTGTATAAACTGACCTGTCTTAATGATTTTCCCCTAGATGAAGGGCCAATTAATCCAACTGGTCAGTTTAAACAAAGTCTTGACATTCCTATAAGTGTTACTAATATAGCACAAATGGCAACGTTTTATTTAAACTCACCAGACTTAATGGTTTTTCCTTAGAGGTTGGGCGAACTGGTCAGTTTAAATAAAGCCTTGACAGTTTCTATGTTTCATATAGTCCTTTAAGTGCTACTAACATAGCAGAAATGGGGATGTATTATATAAAAATGACCATTCTTCATGAAGTTCGCTAGAGAATGAGCCAGTTAGTCCAACTGGCCAGTTTAAAAAATTCGTGACAGTTTCTGTTACAGATAGTCCTTTAAGTGATACTAACATTGCCAGTTAGTCCAACTAGTCAGTTTAAAGAAAGTCTTGACAGTTTCTATGTTACAGATAGTCCTTTAAGTGTTACTAACATAGCACAAATGGCAAAGTTTTGTATAAAACTGACCAGTCTTAATGATATTCCCTTAGAGGAAGTACCAGTTAGTCCAACTGGTCAGTTTAAAAAAAGTCTTGACAGTTTCTATGTTACAGATAGTCCTTTAAGTGTCACTAACATATCACAAATGGCAATGTTTTACTTATACTGACCAGTCAGTGCCAACTGGTCAGTTAAATAAAGTCTTGAGAGTTTCTATGCTTCATACAGTCCTTTAAGTGTTACTGACATAGCACAAATAGCAATGTTTTATATAAAACTGACAAGTCTTAATGATTTTCCTATAGAGGAAGTGCCAGTTAGTCCAACTGGTCACTTTAAACAAAGTCTTGACAGTTTCTATGTTACAGATAGTCTTTTAAGTGTTACTAACATAGTAGAAATGGCAATGTTTTATATAAAACTGACCAGTCTTAATGATTTTCCCATAGAGGAAGTGCCAGTTAGTCACAACTGGTCAGTTTAAACAAAGTCTTGACAGTTTCTATGTTACAGATAGTCCTTTAAGTGTTACTATCATAGCACAAATGGCAATGTTTTATATAAAACTGACCAGTCTTAATGATTTTCACATAGAGGAAGGGCCAACTAGTCCAACTGGTCAGTTTAAACAAAGTCTTGACAGTTTCTAAGTTGCAGATAGTCCTTTATGTGTTACTAACATAGCACAAATGGCAATATTTTATATAAACTGACCAGTTTTAATGATTTTCCTCTAGAGGAAGTGCCATTTACTCCAACTGGTCAGTTTAAACAAAGTCTTGACAGTTTCTATGTTACAGATAGTCCTTTAAGTGTTACTAACATAGCACAAATGGCAATGTTTTATATAAAACTGACCAGTCTTAATGATTTTCACATAGAGGAAGGGCCAACTAGTCCAACTGGTCAGTTTAAACAAAGTCTTGACAGCTTTTATGTTACAGATAGTCCTTTAAGTGTTACTAATATAGCACAAATGGCAATTTATTTTTTAAATTGATCAATCTTAATGATTTTCCGCTAGAGGAAGTACCAACTGGTCAGTTTTAATAAGTCTTGAGAGTTTCTATGCTACAGATAGTCCTTTAAGTGTTGCTAACATAGCAGAAACGGCAATGTTTGATATAAAACTGACAAGTCTTAATGATTTTCCCCTTGATAAAGGGCCAATTAATCTAACTGGTCAGTTTAAACAAAGTCTTGACAGTTTCTAAGTTGCAGATAGTCCTTTATGTGTTACTAACATAGCACAAATGGCAATGCTTTATATAAACTGACCAGTGTTAATGATTTTCAACTAGAGGAAGTGCCAGTTAGTCCAACTGGTCAGTTTAAACAAAGTCTTGACAGTTTCTATGTTACAGATAGTCCTTTAAGTGTTACTATCATAGCACAAATGGCAATGTTTTATATAAAACTGACCAGTCTTAATGATTTTCCATAGAGGAAGTGCCAGTTAGTGCAACTGGTCAGTTTAAACAAAGTCTTGACAGTTTCTATGTTACAGATAGTCCTTTAAGTGTTACTATCGTAGCACAAATGGCAATGTTTTATATAAAACTGACCAGTCTTAATGATTTTCACATAGAGGAAGGGCCAACTAGTCCAACTGGTCAGTTTAAACAAAGTCTTGACAGCTTTTATGTTACAGATAGTCCTTTAAGTGTTACTAATATAGCACAAATGGCAATTTATTTTTAAAATTGATCAATCTTAATTATTTTCCGCTAGAGGAAGTACCAACTGGTCAAATTTAATAAGTCTTGAGAGTTTCTATGCTACAGATAGTCCTTTAAGTGTCGCTAACATAGCAGAAACGGCAATGTTTGATATAAAACTGACAAGTCTTAATGATTTTCCCCTTGATAAAGGGCCAATTAATCTAACTGGTCAGTTTAAACAAAGTCTTGACAGTTTCTAAGTTGCAGATAGTCCTTTATGTGTTACTAACATAGCACAAATGGCAATGATTTATATAAACTGACCAGTATTAATGATTTTCAACTAGAGGAAGTGCCAGTTAGTCCAACTGGTCAGTTTAAACAAAGTCTTGACAGTTTCTATGTTACAGATAGTCCTTTAAGTGTTACAAACATAGCACAAATAGCAATGTTTTGTATAAACTGACCTGTCTTAATGATTTTCCCCTAGATGAATGGCCAATTAATCCAACTGGTCAGTTTAAACAAAGTCTTGACATTCCTTTAAGTGTTACTAATATAGCACAAATGGCAACGTTTTATTTAAACTCACCAGACTTAATGGTTTTTCCTTAGAGGTTGGGCGAACTGGTCAGTTTAAATAAAGCCTTGACAGTTTCTATGTTTCATATAGTCCTTTAAGTGCTACTAACATAGCAGAAATGGGGATGTATTATATAAAAATGACCATTCTTCATGAAGTTACGCTAGAGAATGAGCCAGTTAGTCCAACTGGCCAGTTTAAAAAATTCTTGACAATTTCTGTTACAGATAGTCCTTTAAGTGTTACTAACATTGCCAGTTAGTCCAACTAGTCAGTTTAAAGAAAGTCTTGACAGTTTCTATGTTACAGATAGTCCTTTAAGTGTTACTAACATAGCACAAATGGCAAAGTTTTGTATAAAACTGACCAGTCTTAATGATATTCCCATAGAGGAAGTGCCAGTTAGTCCAACTGGTCAGTTTAAAAAAAGTCTTGACAGTTTCTATGTTACAGATAGTCCTTTAAGTGTCACTAACATATCACAAATGGCAATGTTTTACTTATACTGACCAGTCAGTGCCAACTGGTCAGTTAAATAAAGTCTTGAGAGTTTCTATGCTTCATACAGTCCTTTAAGTGTTACTGACATAGCACAAATAGCAATGTTTTATATAAAACTGACAAGTGTTAATGATTTTCCCATAGAGGAAGTGCCAGTTAGTCCAACCGGTCAGTTTAAACAAAGTCTTGACAGTTTCTATGTTACAGATAGTCCTTTAAGTGTTACTATCATAGCACAAATGGCAATGTTTTATATAAAACTGACCAGTCTTAATGATTTTCTCATAGATGAAGGGCCAGTTAATCCTACTGGTCAGTTTAAACAAAGTCTTGACAGCTTTTATGTTACAGATAGTCCTTTAAGTGTTACTAATATAGCACAAATGGCAATTTATTTTTTAAATTGATCAATCTTAATGATTTTCCGCTAGAGGAAGTACCAACTGGTCAGTTTTAATAAGTCTTGAGAGTTTCTATGCTACAGATAGTCCTTTAAGTGTCGCTAACATAGCAGAAACGGCAATGTTTGATATAAAACTGACAAGTCTTAATGATTTTCCCCTTGATAAACGGCCAATTAATCTAACTGGTCAGTTTAAACAAAGTCTTGACAGTTTCTAAGTTGCAGATAGTCCTTTATGTGTTACTAACATAGCACAAATGGCAATGCTTTATATAAACTGACCAGTGTTAATGATTTTCAACTAGAGGAAGTGCCAGTTAGTCCAACTGGTCAGTTTAAACAAAGTCTTGACAGTTTCTATGTTACAGATAGTCCTTTAAGTGTTACTAACATAGTAGAAATGGCAATGTTTTATATAAAACTGACCAGTCTTAATGATTTCCCATAGAGGAAGTGCCAGTTAGTCCAACTGGTCAGTTTAAACAAAGTCTTGACAGTTTCTATGTTACAGATAGTCCTTTAAGTGTTACTATCATAGCACAAATGGCAATGTTTTATATAAAACTGACCAGACTTAATGATTTTCACATAGAGGAAGTGCCATCTAGTCCAACTGGTCAGTTTAAACAAAGTCTTGACAGCTTTTATGTTACAGATAGTCCTTTAAGTGTTACTAATATAGCACAAATGGCAATTTATTTTTTAAATTGATCAATCTTAATGATTTTCCGCTAGAGGAAGTACCAACTGGTCAGTTTTAATAAGTCTTGAGAGTTTCTATGCTACAGATAGTCCTTTAAGTGTCGCTAACATAGCAGAAACGGCAATGTTTGATATAAAACTGACAAGTCTTAATGATTTTCCCCTTGATAAACGGCCAATTAATCTAACTGGTCAGTTTAAACAAAGTCTTGACAGTTTCTAAGTTGCAGATAGTCCTTTATGTGTTACTAACATAGCACAAATGGCAATGCTTTATATAAACTGACCAGTGTTAATGATTTTCAACTAGAAGAAGTGCCAGTTAGTCCAACTGGTCAGTTTAAACAAAGTCTTGACAGTTTCTATGTTACAGATAGTCCTTTAAGTGTTACTATCATAGCACAAATGGCAATGTTTTATATAAAACTGACCAGTCTTAATGATTTTCCATAGAAGAAGTGCCAGTTAGTCCAACTGGTCAGTTTAAACAAAGTCTTGACAGTTTCTATGTTACAGATAGTCCTTTAAGTGTTACTATCATAGCACAAATGGCAATGTTTTATATAAAACTGACCAGTCTTAATGATTTTCACATAGAGGAAGGGCCAACTAGTCCAACTGGTCAGTTTAAACAAAGTCTTGACAGCTTTTATGTTACAGATAGTCCTTTAAGTGTTACTAATATAGCACAAATGGCAATTTATTTTTTAAATTGATCAATCTTAATGATTTTCCGCTAGAGGAAGTGCCAACTGGTCAGTTTTCATAAAGTCTTGAGAGTTTCTATGTTACAGATAGTCCTTTAAGTGTCACCTAACATAGCAGAAATGGCAATGTTTTATATAAAACTGACAAGTCTTAATGATTTTACCCTTGATAAAGGGCCAATTAATCTAACTGGTCAGTTTAAACAAAGTCTTGACAGTTTCTAAGTTGAAGATAGTACTTTATGTGTTACTAACATAGCACAAATTTCAATGCTTTATATAAACTGACCAGTGTTAATGATTTTCAACTAGAGGAAGTGCCAGTTAGTCCAACTGGTCAGTTTAAATAAAGTCTTGACAGTTTCTATGTTACAGATAGTCCTTTAAGTGTTACAAACATAGCACAAATGGCAATGTTTTGTATAAACTGACCAGTCTTAATGATTTTCCCCTAGATGAAGGGCCAATTAGTCCAACTGGTCAGTTTAAACAAAGGCTTGACAGTCCTTTAAGTGTTACTAATATAGCACAAATGGCAATGTTTTATTTAAACTGACCAGACTTAATGGTTTTTCTTTAGAGGTTGGGCCAACTGGTCA